>RANX01000064.1:0-205198 GCA_009805215.1 Neurospora discreta FGSC 8579 | reverse complement strand
GACCGACGACCCGATTCGACTCGACACCGCCCGCTGTTCCGGGTATCACTTGCCGGCCCCGCTTTCCCCGTTTGGACGGGATCAAGCCGCCGTCCATCCCTTGCTCTTAGTCTTCTTTCTTTTCTTACTTATTCTTAACACTACATACAATTCAGGCACTATACTGGTTTGGTAATGTACATACTGTGCTGCGCCAAAGTTTCACGCACCAGCTTCACGCATATGTTACATGGCTGTGTTGACGTATGCAGGTAATATACCGTGTACCCAGTAGTTCAAGTGTAAAAAGCACTGCAATGCAGTACATAGCTACCTCTATCTATCAGCAAAAAAGAAAAAAAGAAAAACATAAAGGGATAACCCGCTGCCTGGGTCGTGGGTGCCTGGCTCCTGGAAACACAACACGTACGAGGCGAAAGTCGTAAAGTCGTGCGTGCATCTGATATGCGTGGCCCAGAATGCCTAGATAGTCGATCTATCATCTAAGGTAGAGGTATCTGAGACAGTGAGTAGAGGGGATAGATGATACACAACCCGTGCATGAGCTGAAAGGGGCTCAGCTAGCTAGTGTACTCTAGTGTAGTTAGTCCAACCCATCGACTAGTCTAGCTACATAGTATTCGCTAACTAACTAACGAGGATTTCCATATGTCAATCAAAGGGCCGAGCATACATCGTCTCTCCTCAGTCGGTTCGTTCGGTTGGCTAACCTGCACCGCGGCCGACTTAACCGGCAGACATCAATAGGCACAGCCTACCCTACCCGACTCGGCAATTCATCCCTGTTTCGTCCCCGGCTGCCCCCCCGGGGGTATCGGGTGATCTGTGATCTAGGTGCATGAGATCTCGATAGAGGGGCCCGGACCAGCTAGTTTTCTCTCTCTAATAGGGCAGCTCAAGCAGCTAGGTGAAGTGTGATGTGCGTATTGGGGGCCTGCATAAGGGATTGATGGGGGTGTTCGGGGGACCGAGAGCAGTGGGATGGGTTCAAAGCTTCAGAATTGGAGTTAGGAAGGCGAATTGATACCCGTTGACCGTGGACTTGAGGGGCAAACACACGAACAACTTTTGGCGGTACAGCATAAGGTAGGCATATGTTGGTTGCTGGACGAGTCAGACAGGTGATAGATCACGGGTTTTTGTTTGTGATATTCAGGAGACTCAAAGTCTAAATTTCATGTGATAGCGTCATCACTTGATACTCTCTCTGTTATCATCGAGTTCAAAGCATCCATGATATTAAGGGCGAATTGGACGTGCAGAATGCGTAGTGACAGTGGCTTGAGAATTTGTTAGCAGATGACTGCCAGTCTGTTATTGTCGAGTAATGTGATGGGGTTATTGAAAGTAGCAACATGCGGAGGGTATCGATCGTTAACTCAACCATTCCCGAGGAGCCCGTTAGCTAACACGAGAATGTGATAGTCTTTCAATACACAAACCAACGGACATTGACACCTAACAAGTGTCTATCCCACAACAGTCAAAGCAAGCATGCAGCAGCAGGTGCTTAGAAATCCCATATTCCAGTTCGAGAAATTAAAAAGAGGCTAGAATGCGACATTCAAAGAGCCCCCATAAAAATGCAAATCCTAAATTAGACAGATGGTCTGGAACGAGAAAGAAACGAAGTGAACTGAAGCGGTCCGTCCCGTTCTGAAACCCTATCGACAATTAGGATCGGCACCGGAATGAAACCGTAAGGTTGCCTGACGACGACGTTATTTGTTATTGACAACAAGCGGATGGGTTATCATTGCCGATGGACGCTCTCAATCAAACCTTTCTGGTCAACCTTCTTCATTTTTTGCTTCTACAACTCCGAAGAGATGTTAGTCCAGATACGGCTCGGAAGAGTGACAACAGAATGGGCTGGCTGATTATTCAGAAGGGGAATGAAGACCGTTGATCTACTCTGTGGTAATCTGTTAGAAAGACGTATGTACTCCGTGTTAGAATGACTGTACCTTCGTTGATGTCTAATGAACTTGGGTCTGGTTCCCGCTAGCATTTCGAAAGACCATCGAAACGTCGGCCAAACTGCTATTGAGGCGCTGTCGGTCCGTTGTTGGGTTGGGTATGGAGGTATCGTGGGGTCTTTGGTGCTGATCTTCACCACGGGCCATCAATATCACTCTCGTATCCTTCTCGACTCAGCCAGACTTGGATGGGCCGAGTTGGGGGTCAGATTAGGGGCTGGAAGCCGGTTCGGCCGGTAAAACGAGGCTATCGTGACCGGTGAGTGACGCAAAACGTGGTGTTTGTTGATCTGGACGGAAACTTTGAAGAAGTCAACCGTAGCTGCCGCAATGACTCAGTCAAGACCCTTTGGAGGTATAGTAGGTAGGGAGGAGTGATGGAAGGGACAGTATGTGCATTGATTGTTGTCTTTTGCTTAGAATGCATCGGGATTGTCGCCTTATCTGCCAAGTAGAAGCACCTGAGCTAGCAAGCTTGATTTCTTTGGATATACTAAAGAACGTATCATGGTTTTTGATCCAGCAACCTGCTGTTCCTTTCGAAGGGACGAAGGTACTTCTTCGGTCATGAATGACAGCGTTGTGCACGAGTGGGCATATTCAGAGCGTCGCAATTTTCGCTGATACTTGATCTTGGATGCTAGTGACTTCAAAGATTGCGAATAGAAAAGCCATCGCTGCATAAGAAGAAGATCGATCATGCATCTTGCATCACGGGTGATGACAACCAGCAGCATATGCCAGCCACACACACTGGCCGGAGACCATAGCCGCATAACAATGGGACAAAAGAAATGTCGGCTGGAGCAATCCAGTAGCACACCGTCTGGAGTTGAAACCACGCTCTCTCTGATAGCTGGCGATGAACTGACCGCTATACCAACTACCCCCTGAGGTGGACGTTACTGCTGAACCCCTCCCGGCCCGCGAAGGTGAGCGGCACGGAACAGGTCACTTATATGGGCAGATCCAGTGACGATCGTCCCTGCAGATTCTGTGCTCTGAACATGGGGGCAGTTCGGATGAAAAAAGGGTGTAGCTGTGGATGACGTTGTGAGCCAATTCGGCCAGGAGGGTTGTGTTGTGTCGCGGACAGGATGCACTCGCCGTGTTCATGTTTAACGTCACGTCAGGCCCACGAACACAACTGAGCCACATTTCTCAGTTATCAGAGTAGTACTTATCGCTGTGAAGAAGCTGACCTTCTGATCACAGGTCAGTCATTATCATGAAGGAAAACCAAGGGGATGGATACCAACTATATATATGACCGCCCCGCTGTCCATCAAACCCCCGACCCGTCATCACTTGGTGCACTAACCACCGTGAAGCGTAGAGATAAATAGGATATTGTCTCCTGGCTGAAGCACGTAGGCATCTTCCTCTTCCAGCTCCCAGTCAGTGTCATTGATTAGACACAAGATACCTGGGCGGCTATTTGGTTTAGGTCTGTTAGTACGTGCTTTCTGTAACAGAACACCGAGACAAAACAGCACTCACAGTTCACCACCAAGCACGAAGAGATCAGCGCGTGGGTCGGTCATGAGCGTCTGGCAGAGATGGTTGATGAGGAAGCCAACAGTTGCTGGCTTACCCTGGGCGTCTTGGGCTGGTACCGAGAGAGCATGATGTTTCTGGTTGGAGAAGAGAATTTCGAGGCCGCCACTGGAGGAGAGAATGCGTAAATGGGATGGGTCGATCTCATCGAAGTCAGGAAGAAACTTACGAAAAATCGACCGTGATGTCAATCATCTGATCCTTTTGGTCTGACATAGTGATATGTATCCAAATTCAACGTCTGATACAGAGCAAACGTCTATGGTGTTGTACGGATGAAGTAGAATAAACTCAGGTATATTGGGTGGTAGTCGTGTCCAAGAAAGGATATTTTGGGTCGAGCTGACAGTTAGATATCCAGGTTTTGATTGGATGATTGCTGCAACTGCCCTGTTTTAAGAAGCTAATTGCATCAACTGGGAAAGAGCCCGCTGCGTTAAGTCGTAACGTGCAGTCACTTACTTGCAGTGGAGTCAGTTCAGGCCCAAGCAAGGGCCTAAAAAACTCCAAGCTGGGGGATGGCAGCCAATCATGACGACCCCTCGACAGCGACTTCTTTAACTACAGCTCACAACTTCCCTTCACACACTCACTGACTGTTTGCTGGTGAGTGTAATCTGAACATTGGGGTCAAAATCGATAAGGGCAATAATCATGACAGAAGCAGCGATTGACCCTCGCTACCTATCAGCCGGCGCAAACAGGTACGCCGCCGCCGCTGACTGGGCAGAGACAGGCCTGGTGGCATTTGGCGCAGACATCAACGTCTGCCTCTGGAACCCTTCGGTATGTGACTACAACATGATTTTCCGCTCAACTGAAATTTCTTGCTAACTTCTATCCCAGAACACTGTTGGTATCTCCCAGATTTTGAGCGGCCATACAGCTCATGTACGGGCCGTCAAGTTTCTTCCTAGGTTGCAAGATGAAAAGTCAACATACCTAGTAAGCGGAGGCGACGACCAAAGCCTTCGGGTCTGGGCCCTCGACAGCGAGACCGGTACCGCAACATGTGTCCAGACCCTAGGGGAGCACACGGCTCCTATCAACTACCTCGCAGCTCTCAAGATCCCCGTGGGCAGCACTAAGCGTCGGGTCTATGTTTCGGGCGCCGCAGACTCTACCGTCAAGGTCTGGTCTTTGGAAGTCTCGTCCGGCCAAGCCACCCTTCTTCAAACCATCAAGACTGTCAAAAAGTACTTCCCCTTGGCCCTTGCCTTGAGCCCCCTGAACGACAAGGGAACTGCTCTCATTCTGGCTGTTGCCGGAACCACAAACATCATCCAGATTTTCACTGCCTCGACAGTAGACGACGCACGACTCGAATTCACCCCTCAAGCCACCCTTCCCGGACACGAGAACTGGATCCGATCTCTTGATTTCATCCGCGAAAAGCCAACGTCTGAAGCTGAGAGCGACATTCTTCTTGCTTCGGCCAGTCAAGACAAGTACATCAGGATATGGCGTATTCACCAAGGCAGTGCCCTATCTATGCCGACTTCGGCTGCCTCAGATGCTTCGGCTGCTGCCGCTGCTTTGACTCCTGGCCCAGCAAACAAGATCCACAAGATCAAGGTCGAGGCAGCTGACCCCGCTACCAGCAAGTACTGCATCATGTTCGAAGCTCTGCTCCTTGGTCACGAAGACTGGATTTACACCGCGCGCTGGTGCCGCTCTCCTACCTCCACAGCCACCGACAGCGGCGAGGGTACCCTTCAGCTCCTCTCCGCTTCAGCAGACAACTCGCTCTCAATCTGGGAGTCCGACCCGGAGTCCGGCATCTGGATCACCGTCGCCCGTCTCGGCGAGGTCAGTCGTGAGAAGGGCGCCACGACGGCAACCGGCAGTATCGGTGGCTTCTGGACCGGCATGTGGTCGCCCTCCGGCACCACCGTCATCACCCTCGGGCGCACCGGTAGCTGGCGTCGCTGGGACTGGGACATCAATGACCAAGCCTGGAAGCAGAACTTTGCCGTATCTGGGCACACCCGGGCTGTGACTGGCATTTCGTGGTCCCGCAACGGCGTCTACCTGCTCTCCACCAGCTCCGACCAAACCACCCGCCTACACGCCGAATGGGCCACCAACCCTTTGTTAGCCACTTACCCCAACAAGCGTACCTGGCACGAGATGGCCCGCCCCCAAATTCACGGCTATGACCTCAACTGTATCGACTCGCTGTCCTCGACCTCTTTCGTCTCCGGCGCCGACGAGAAGCTCATGCGCGTCTTCACCGAGCCCAAGGCCGTCGCCCGCATGCTCAACCGTTTGGTGAACACCTCTTCCGCTCTCTCCTCCGCCGATTTTGACTCGCTCCCCGCCGACGCCGCCAACATCCCCGTGCTCGGCCTCTCCAACAAAGCCATCGACGTAATCGACGACGATGCCGACGCGTCTGCTGCTGCCGGCGGTAACCCCGATGGCGGACGTGGTGGTGACGTCACGATGCAAGACCGCGAGAACATGCTGGACCCAGCCAGTATGGTGCGCAAGTCTGCGTTGGAAATCGATCATCCTCCCTTTGAGGAATCACTCAGTCGGCATACGCTCTGGCCTGAGGTGGAGAAGTTGTATGGACACGGTTACGAGATCTCCTGTCTTGCCGTCTCCCATCCTTCTTGCTTCTCATCTGGGCAGAAAGAGAAAGAAACCCACCTCATCGCCTCAGCCTGCCGCGCCGCCTCCCTTAACCACGCCGTCATCCGCATCTTCGAAACAGACAAGTGGACTGAACTCCGTCCTCCGCTGAAGGCGCACACCTCCACCGTTCACCGCCTTCGCTTCTCTTCCGACAATACGTACTTACTGTCTGTAGGCAAAGATAGACAGTGGGCCGTCTTTCAGCGCGATCCCCAATCCAGCGCAGGATACACGCTCCTACAGCTGAACCCCAAGGGTCATAGCCGCATGATTCTGGATGCAGCGTGGGCGCCTAAGAGCTCGTCATCCTCCTCCTCTGGCGGGAGGGGCGTGGACTTGTTCGCGACGGCTGGTAGGGATAAAGCGGTCAAGATCTGGGTTAGGAAGCCTTCTCAGCAACAACAGCAACATCAACAACAACAACTTGAACAAGGGGAAGAAAACTTGAAGGAGAAGAAGGACGAGGAGTTTACTTTAGGTTTGTCTTTGACGGAAGACCAACCCGTTACGGCGCTGGATTTTGCTTCTGAGCCTCTGAAATCTTCGGAAGAAGGCGATAGCGGAAACGGAAGCAAGACCTTTTTGCTGGCTGTGGGAACAGAAAGCGGCAAGCTATCGGTATTGGCAATCAAGGTTAGCGGGGATGGCTCGAAAGTGAGTGTGACGGAGGCGTATAAGGTTGGAGAACAGTTGTGGTTGCCGAAGGCGGTGATGCAACTTGCATGGAGGCCAAAGGTGAGGAGGGGTGGTGAGGATGGCAGTGATGAGGGTGAGGACGATAAGAGTGGGAAGCAGACGAGGGAACTGGCTATTGCTGGGGAGGACGGGACTTTGAGGATATACGAGTTCTCTTTGTAAACCTTTGGACGCGCGAAAATGGAAAGGTAGACCAAAATTACAGTGCCACATATGGGGCCTTAGTTCGAGAACGACAGATGATGGATAAGTGAATGGAATGATGAAATACTTTCTCCGTCCATAAGTATTTATTCATCATGTACTGCTATTAACAGACTACCTCAGCCGGGCGGTCCTGTCCTGTCCTTGTATGCATGAATGTTATGTAGTGTTCGTCTATCGTTTGCTGTCTCCCAACCCCGACCAGCTAGCTTCATTACGTATGATATTTCTTTTTCAGACCCTGAACGCCAAATAACCCAACTGATACCCCCTTACCTCCATTCGTCGTCGATGTCCCAGACTCATTCCAACAGCATTAAAAACATACACCACCGAGGCCTCTGAACATAAAAGGAGCGTCGACCGAGAGGAGCCTACCTCCTTAAAAAGGCTTGTCATGCCTGTATCGTAGATACCGGAAGATCCGGTTCTGAGGTGCGGACGATCTGTTGACCTCATCGGCTTTCGAGTTGTCGAGAGTTGGACGAAGACATGGTCTTGATGTTTGTCCCCATTCTGCCAACCCATTATTTGTTGGGCGGTACTCGCTCGCGTATTGCGTATCGCGTATCGCGTCCCTCTACGAGAGAAAAGGATAAAGCCAACCCGATAGCCCCAAGTTCTCGTGGTGACCACCTCCCCTCCTGCCATTACGGATATCGCTGACACCTCCTACACTGCCACTGATCACACCACTCAAACACCACTTTCGCCTTCTTAGAGCGCATCAGTCCCTAAGCCGGCAAGCCTGTCTGTTTCTTCTCATCTCACTCGTCCAATGAGTATTTAAAGTTCCCTGACAATCCCCATTGTAGCATCAGCCGCCCTGCCCAATGCTTCCGTAGTCTTCTCCGATCCCAACAATGCGCTCTTGGTAACGGTGACGGCATTTTGAACGACATCGAGAATCGAGTCCTGGGCGTCGCCGTGCATGTAAAACCAGGCGCGGCGGGCGATGAATTGCACGTGATGCGGTAGGTAGAGAAATGTGGCGATAAAGGTGAGGGAGACGAGAAGGAAGAGGACGGAGTCTGTTTTGTTTGTAGCGGGATTGTTAGTTATTGGCTTTGAATGGTAGAAGAGATGGGGGATGGATGGGGAAGAATCGTTGTAGATAGGAAGCCAAAGCAGGGCCGGGAAGGGCAGTAGAGATAATCAACATACAAAAGATGAACTTCTCAATGGGCGTAAAGATGTACACGCTCATGGTAACCTCAAGCTGGTAAATCTTGAGCTTGAACCACTTGCTGAAGGCCTCTAGGTAGGAAGACATGGTGGGCGGAAGTCTTGATCCGGTGTGTGGTGTATTGGTGTATGTGTGTATATGTTTACTCGGAAAAGGCGGGTATCGACAAAAGTATCGTTGCGGTTTTGCGATCGTTCGATGAGGAGGAGTTCGATATGATTTGAGTTTGCGACGGGCAACACGCGATGCGATGAGAAGGGCGGTAACAGACGAATTACGAAAAGTTTAAAAGTTGATGATTAGCGCGGGTCAAGGTCAACGAAGAAAAGACGGAGACGAATGATATCGCGCAGAAAACAGAAAAAGGAAAAAGGCAAAGGCGGAAGCGGAAAGGTCAGGAGGAATCCCGTCGAAATAGTTTGTTCACTGCAAAAGGGTTCGCGAATCGGATGTTACCGTCGAGAGATGGATTGCTAAAATCCGCCGTTTCAGTCGCAACTACACTCACCCACTGGCCGCCGCACGGCTGGGGAGTCTGGCGCGAACCACTGCCCTGCCCTGCGTGACAACAACAGGGCGCCGACGGGCAGGACCGGAGAACTTTTTGTCACCGCCTGCAAGGCCCAGAGCATCCGACCACTCTTTCAGTGCCACTGCTTTGTGCCAATTGCACAGTTGCATGAAAGCAACATTCAGTGTCTGCCCGGAACCCCGGAACTGCCCTCTATCGAAGAGCCCAGAGCGACCTAACGACAACAACGGCCCCCCTATCGGCCTACTCTACGTAGTCAGCATCCGCGCCTTCCATGCTGTCTCTCATCCGATACTGAGCCCCTGAAATTAGCGTCGTGCAAAATCTTATCGGCCCCTTATCATTGGACACCCGCCCGCGAGCGGGACTGCCTTGACCAAAAGCCCCACCTGATCGGTACGTACACTACACGCCGCCGGTGACGACGAACGAACTGTGACCGGCGTCGACCGCTGCCTGCCGGTCCCAACGAACCGCACTGGAACCGTGGCGCAAATGCCAGCCGGATGCGACGATGCCTTGGCCGTGGCTCCGTTCCGTCATCATCATCATGATTCCCGTCCCCGTCGTGACAGTCTTCGGCTCCGGATTCGGATGATATGAAGACAACAACGCTTTGCCTACACCCGGTACCTTCGCTTTCAGCCCTTTTGACAGGAGCAGGTCAAATCCTGAAATATGGCGGCCTACCGTTTTTCTTGGGCTCGGGAGCGGGACGACGGCCGGTGATCGCGACTTCCGCGAGCGCTGTTGCTGCAGCAGCAGCAGCAGCAGCAGCACCCTTTACAACCAGCGCGCCATCATGGCTCAAACCGTGGCAAATGCCTCCCCGCCCTAAACTCCCCGAAGACGAATTGGAAGAGGTTTACCTCAAGGGTAGTGGTCCCGGTGGACAAAAGATTGTACGTCCCTTCCCCCAATCCTCTTTCCCCCCCATGACTGCCCAGCTGCCCTCTCACACACCAGTTCCTAACGCTCTCCCTCCGACAGAACAAAACCAACAGCGCTGTCCAACTCCGGCATATTCCCACCAACATCGTCATCAAATGCCAAGAAACGCGCTCGCGCACCCAAAACCGCAAGCTGGCTCGGGAGATCCTCGCCGCCAAGGTGGACTTGTTCCTCAACGGGGACAAGAGTCGCTTGGCGATTGTGGGGAACGTCAAGAAGAAGAAGGCGGATAGCAAGGCGAAGAAGTCGAGAAGGAAGTACAAAAAACTAGAGGAAGAGAAGGCGAAGGATGGTGTTGGTCGGCAGTTGGTGGAGGGGGAAGAGGGGGAAGAGGTTGAGGGAAAAGGTGAAGAGGTGGAGGAGGATGGATACGAAGAGGACGAGGTGCAAGAAGGAAAAGAGGCTGAAACGGGTGAAAACGCTGAGAAGCGAGGAGGAAACAACGCGGAACAGTGAGGATATCCATGGTGTTACCGAGAAAAGAAAAGATGGAAGCCATCTGTGGTTTCTATCACGGTTTGCATATTGGCCATGTTTGATCATGGAAACGGCTGCTTGTTACTCGGTTCTAGAGCGGTGAGGATCGCTTAGACTCGGTAGAGGCTCAAGTCCCTAAACTATCGATATTACGGTGAAACCGATACCTTGACAGCTACCGAAACCCCCCCCCTCCCCCCCCCCTTTCCTTTGGTCCTTAGCTTGTATGTGTCTCACAACCAACAAATGGGCAGCCAAAAGTACCAACTGAAAGAATACAGAACGCTGTTTGAATTTTGATGATATTTTCATCCACGATAACCTCGAATTGCCCAGTGGTGACTAAATCTTGCTGCTAAAAGTGTAGTAAATAGAGAAAGGGTGTTGGCAAGATCAAGAAGCCCGCATACTTGATCGCGCCTATCCCACGCATTCGCAGCCGTCGCCGCCCACCCAGAAAACAGAAAAAAAAGGCCATTATTTATGTCTTCTAGTAGAGAGAAGAGACGCCAACCCCCTTCTGACCACGCTCGCTATTTTTTGTATAAGAGAGACCTGTGCAGAATACACGCGCAATGCAGACATGCTACTTGACGCAGATAGGGGTGTTATGTCCCCAGTTGGCGCTGGCTCGTGACAGTCGTGGATTTGTCCATTTATTGAACTACATACATGGTGTAAGCCGACGACGCTCCGCTTCCAACTGCAACAACCACCTCTCAAGGGCACCCACTTTAGAAGCACTTGCGGTGCACGATCGAGGGACCGCTCTCGTCGTACTCCTGCTTGGAGATCCACATCTGCTGGAAGGTCGAGAGCGAGGCGAGAATGGAACCACCGATCCATACGGAGTACTTGCGCTCGGGAGGAGCAATGATCTTGACCTTCATGGAAGAAGGAGCAAGAGCAGTGATCTCCTTCTGCATACGGTCGGAGAGACCAGGGTACATGGTGGTACCACCAGACTAGTGACAATGCTGTTAGCGGACTCATCCTGTACTGCCAACTCCAGAGCGAACGGGGACTTACCATGACAATGTTGCCATAGAGATCCTTCCTGACATCGACATCGCACTTCATGATGGAGTTGAAGGTGGTGACGTGGATACCGCCAGATTCGAGACCAAGGACGGAAGGCTGGAAGAGAGCCTCAGGGGCACGGAAACGCTCGTTGCCGATGGTGATGACCTGACCGTCGGGAAGCTCGTAGGACTTCTCGAGGGAAGAGCTCTGGGCAGCGGTCTGAATCTCCTGCTCAAAGTCGAGAGCGACGTAG
Source organism: Neurospora discreta FGSC 8579 (assembly GCA_009805215.1). Classification (NCBI taxonomy): domain Eukaryota; kingdom Fungi; phylum Ascomycota; class Sordariomycetes; order Sordariales; family Sordariaceae; genus Neurospora; species Neurospora discreta. The sequence continues at coordinate 193,700 of RANX01000064.1, read as the reverse complement.
CAGAGCTTCTCCTTGATGTCACGAACGATTTCGCGCTCGGCGGTGGTGGAGAAGGTGTAACCACGCTCAGCGAGGATCTTCATGAGGTAGTCGGTAAGATCACGACCAGCCATGTCCACACGAGCAATGGCGTGGGGAAGGGCGAAACCCTCGTAGATGGGGACGACGTGAGTGACACCATCACCGGAGTCGAGAACGATACCGGTGGTACGACCGGAGGCGTAGAGAGAAAGGACGGCCTGGATGGAGACGTAGAAGGCGGGGGCGTTGAAAGTCTCGAAAACGATCTGTGTCATCTTCTCACGGTTGGACTTGGGGTTGATAGGAGCCTCGGTAAGAAGGACGGGGTGCTCCTCGGGGGCGACACGGAGCTCGTTGTAGAAGGTGTGATGCCAAATCTTCTCCATGTCGTCCCAGTTGGTAACGACACCGTGCTCGATGGGGTACCTGAGAGTAAGGATACCACGCTTGGACTGAGCCTCATCGCCGACATATGAGTCCTTCTGGCCCATACCGATCATGATACTGGCTTGTTGTTAGTTTCTTCTTGAACGTCTTGGAGTGCTGCGCGCGTGGGACGCTAGGGAGAAAGTGGCATGCATACCCATGATGGCGGGGACGACCGACGATGGAAGCTATCGCAAAATGTTAGCAAGGCTGGGACGTTGGGTCTTGGCGGGGGGTGGGCAAGTAGCTCTGCTGACACGTTGGCCGTCTCAAGCAGGAGCTCCTCGCGGAAATGATGGGAACACTTACGGAAAACAGCTCTGGGAGCGTCATCACCGGCGAAACCGGCCTTGCACATACCCGAACTGGGCGGTTGTTAGCTACTGTCTAAGATAATTATTCACCATGTAGAGCCGGCTATCGGGGGCCGCGAGGCGTCGACTGCCAGAGGAATATGACGCTTCTCCTAGGAGTCGGTGAGGCGCAGGCGAAAAAGAGGGGAAAGCTTACCCATTGTCGATAACGAGGGCGGCAACTTCTTCTGTTGGCGAGAACGCAAGAATCAGCTGGTGTCCATGATGAACAGTCGAGGGAGGTGGTGATGGCACAAGTCCGGTGCGCCGGCGAGCGACAAGCACGCCAGCGCGGGTAGACTGGGCAGGAATGTGGACATGTTTGCTACGTACCCTCCATTGTGATAGATTAGGTGGTGACGAAAAGTGTCGGATTAAGCAAAAGGTACAGAAGAAGAGTTATTAATTACGCTCGACGATTCCCGGATCGATGGAGCGATGATGATTTGGCTGAGAGAGGTGTTGCCGGAAGACGTAGAGACGTTGTTTGGGCAAAAATTTGGATGTTGTTCAGTAGGCGGAGGAGTTGGAAAAGGGGAGGTGAATTTAAGGTCAGCTTTGGGAGTACGAGGCGGCGGGTGGATTGAGGGGGGTAAAGGTAGGGGAGGTAAGGGGATGGGATTGCTGTGGTGCCAGGTGCGAGCGAACGGATGGCGGACTGGGGGGGCAGACGGTTGATTGGGGACGGGACTGGGCCGGGGCTGCACTGGGCATTGCTGGCTACAACTAGGTTGGTTGGACTGGGCCAGGTCAACTCACGGCGTGGGACTTCCTTGGCGGCGGCGGAGGATGGAGGAAGGAAAGGCGGGCAGGGACGACACCGATGTCACTGGTACTGCCTGACGGCACTGCCCGGCCGACTTCCCCCAGGTTCCTCGCCGGGCTGCGCTGCCTGAACTCAGCTGTTAGTTCACGACGGGATGGATCACTACGAGTTCTGCCTTCTACTGTCCCCTCCCCCTCGCTGTTCGCTTTCTAGGTACCTATTTCTACCTACTCAAAAACTATCAAATCACTGGCCGCACCGCCCCCTTGCCCTCTGGCATCTTCGTGGACAAGTTGTCATGGAACTCACAGTATTATGCCTGATCGGGGTGGCTCAAGGTCGGTGGATTCCTGGAAAGTGGGTAGGAGACACCGCCTAATTTTGGGAGGGCAAATGGGATCTTCCTGCCGCCAACACACTTTGGGAACTTCATGGCTTCCGCACCTCGGAGGCGACGTCTGGACATGTCTGGCAATTGTTAAGATTCCCTTTGATTCCAGTCTTCACTGCATACACTGCTTGCACTACACTATTTATGTAAAGGTATCATCATATCGTAGCCCGGCTGGGGTCGTCACCGCTGCGTGCCGTTCGACGGGTGCAGCTAGACTAGGCGGTTGCTATTGTTGTGAGCACGGTGGGAGCGTGGTGCGTGGCTGGGTCCACGGTCTCGTTGTGTCAGCATTCTTCTTCAACCTAATGTCCTCCCCTGCGTCGTTGCCGTCGTCCCTGGTCGCTGTCCCTTGTCGTACCCCGTTCATTACTTGTTTATTACTCCTCCTGGAGAACCGCGTTTGCAATTCCAGAAGATCCAATGTCTTCTTTACCGTCTCTTCTGTTGGAGCCTGGCTGATCACGATCTCTTGGGAGCTTGTCCGGATCGCGAACCCCATGGCCCCGGGAGCCCGAGTGTCTTGAAGGCTCCTTGGCCGCCCCGGTCCGGGATCCGACGGAGATAGCCTACGATATGCACGTGGGTCCATACGGTACGGAGACCTCCAGCAGCGGTGTCTTTTCCAAGGAAACATCATCTCATTGGGGATGAGAACGAGGTATTGCCACAGTCCAACACCATTTTTATTGGCGTCTGCTTCATCCCACCATCCGCAACCTAGGTTCACAGCCTGAAATTGGGATTTTTGTTTCGCTGCTCACGTTGGACCAAGTTTAGCTGACGTATGCCCCATTAGGTATCCGGGAATTACAGCAACAAAGACATGAGGCCGAGATACGCAACACTGATCATATCTACTTTCGCCAAGCAGGCATCTCGTCTCCTTTCTTAGAGTCTGACATGAACATCTAGGCTCTCCTCCAGGCGCCCGCTATTCATTCCCTGCGCCGCACGAATGGCTTGCGTATGCGTCGCACTTTGACATGTCAGCCTTGTCAAACTTGAGACGGCATTCCCGGCAAGGATGATCACGATTCGCACTTTCAGTGGGATGGAAAAGGAGCATCAGCATCGGCGTTTTTTAGTCTTTGTCTGGATTCACACACAAATTTACGAGAAACACACAGCTGCCAAGCGAAGCGACGAGTTCCGCAACAAGCTCGGACATGGCGCGGCTGGTCCATTTGATCATCAATGCGTGTGTTCCAGCGTGGTGGGTATCGATGACTGTGGGCCAGGCAGTAGCATTGTGAGCGGGATGCTGTTTGACGACAACAAGCTTGAGTACGTGGACGACAGACAACACGCAACACCAAGGACCACTCCGGACCACCCCCGCCGCGTCGACGTTCACGATATCAGAACACCTTTGAGCATTTTCAAGTGTCAAGTGATGACGCTTTGGCCGTGAAGAGGACCATTCTCAAACAGAACCCGAAGTCGTGCTGAACGCTCGTGGCCAATGCGGCTTTCTCTAACCAGTCACCCGCCTTGTTGTTGACCCTTTCGTCGTCACTTTCATGCGATCCTCCGGAACGAAGCGAAGCTCCCACTCACTTCGACTTGAAATGTTGTGATCATTCAGGCGACTCAGGTCATATCAGCCTCCTGTGCCGTCGTCTGTTCGCCCTGTCGTTTTGTTTGTCTCCCCGCAAGAGCGACGGTTTGCATTCACAACGCCGAGGGGCTAGAGGTCGGTGGAGCAGCTGCCGCCCACGCCCCACTTTCCTCATCGTGCGTTGATTGACCCCTTGTGAAAAGTTGTGGAGGGGCAGCGCACAGATCATTTCAGCTAGCTATTAAAGCACATGAAGAAGCTTGGACTTCATTTTGAACCCCTCCCTCCCCCCTTCTTCTGAAGGTTGATGATGCCCACCTTCGTTTAAGCATTTCCTTCTGGAAGCTGAAATCCTTCTTTTCTAGGGCTATGATTTCGGAAGAATGACCTAGCGAAAGCAGCCTTGCCCAATTCCAGATCTCATAAGCAAGCGGCTCCACGTCTCATTCCTTTTTCAAATTGCCAGTAAGTAAACACGTGGGGAAGGCGCTAAGCCTATTTGGGACCGAACTTTCGTGAAACCCGCAGAACAATCGAGATGGGGATTGGACAGCAATGGCATTATCGATAAGTCAGCCTTGCAGCTATGTACCCCGATACTATTTGTATACCTATGGCGGGGCGCAGACAACCTAAAAAAACAAAAGTTGACTGATCAAGTCATCATCTATATCCATCCATCCATTGCACGAACTTTGAGGATCCCGTTGGACCTCTGAAACATATATTTGGTATCAAGCATCGACCGAGTCTACCAAGCAAGCAGACCAAACGGTCAAGTGTCAGCCAGCACCAGTCCCGGCGCAAACCACCAGACACGAACAATCCAAGTTTAGCTAGACCAACAAAACCCCTACAAACACAACAAACACGAACTGGAAATTCAAAATGGACAAGAACCTCAACCAGCTGCTAAAATGGAGCATTGAAGCTCAAACTGCCGCTAACGCAGGGCAATCTCACCACTCCCATGGCGCCCCCACCTCCAACAACTCCGGCCCCGCCGCTGGCACCGGCGCCGTAGCCACCTCTCCCGCTCCCCAAGTCACTGGCTCCGGCCCTCGCCCCGTCGATCCCGAAATCCTCGCCTCCCTCTTCGGCGGTCCTTCCGAAGCCGAACTCATGAAAGCCGCCATGGAAGTGATCACCGACCCTTCTCCCGAGACCACGCGCGAAAACAAGTTAATCGCCTTTGACAACTTCGAGCAGCTGATTGAGAACCTGGACAACGCCAACCTTCTTGATCAGCTCGCTCTCTGGTCCCCCTTGCTATCCTTGCTGGACCATGAGGATGAAGATATGAGGTACCACGCTGCCTGGTGCGTGGGCACGGCGGTGCAAAACAACCAAAAGACGCAGGAACGATTGCTGGCCATGGGCGGCGTACCCAAGCTGGTAGACCTGGCGATGAAGGAGGGCGAGTCGGAGAAGGTGAGACGCAAGGCTACGTATGCGCTGTCGAGCGCCGTGAGGAATTATCAGCCGGCTATGGATGTCGCGGCGGACGAGATGCATAAGCGCGGCCATGAGGTTTTGCTGAGCAACGGGACCAAGGTGGATGCGGCGGATATGGATAAGGTGGATGAGGTTATTGATTGCTTGAGGAACAAGGCCAAGTCTGCTTAGGGCTGGGCTGTCTAAGAGGATGAGTGAGTGGGTTGAGGGTTTGGGGTTATGATACGGATGACACACGAAAGGAAGGAAAACTGGGTGCGGAAGATATATTTCTTCAATGGGTTTGGCATTGGAAAAGGCGTTCTGCGTTTTTGTTTTGAGATTCTCTAGTTGATCCAGATGATGGATGGGTTCTGTTGTCATGATACCTTGACCTGTTCTGTGCATGGCTAGACTGGGATATGGATATGTAGTTATATAGACTTGGGAGTTGTTTATGAAGCAGATACCCTTGACGATGTCCGTCACATAGCGGACGGAAAATGATCAACAACCTGGTTCACGCAATGATCAGACCCCTTTAGTTGTTTTTCGTATTTGTGAATTTTACTTTTGATCTTCAACCTTCAGACCTAGTGGTATTTTTTTCTGCCGTATTCTTCCCACGTCGTCTATGAGCTATCTTCTCGAGATGTTGTTACAAAAGGTATATATACACCCAACATACATCATCCCTATGTGGTTAGTGTATTCGTATTGTACAGGTTTCACACATCTCCTCCTCCTCAATCGTCATCCAAGAACTATCAGGATGCGAGATGCTACTCGTTCATCTTCTTACCCCCCCTTCCTTAGATCTCGTCCCTTGCTCAACCTCTACTAAGACCAATACCCCGTTTGGTGTTTAGTTGTTATAGAAAGGAACGCCGAGGGACTGGAGCAGAAGCTTGGCCTGCCTGTCGGAGGTGGCTGTCGTCTTGATGGCGATGTGGCAACCAGGAATCATCTTGGCGGGGTACATCTATAGAGCGTAGAAAGTTAGTAATCTGTCGTCAAGTCCAAGAAAAAAAGCATAAGATGAAGACGGTAGGGCTAGAGTCAGAGCCAGAGCCAGAACTTTCCCTAGTTGCCCCAGCACCAGCTCCAGCTCCAACTTTCGCTCCTGCCCCCCTCCTCTCTCTGCTTTTCACCCATCAGTTCCAAGAGACAAACTCACATCATAGTTGCACTCCACCTCCGGGAAAAGCTGGACATCCTCCGGATTCAACCCAAACTGCACATTACCGCTTCCATCACCTGTGCTCCCCGGCACGCCCTTCCAATCCTTGATCCTGGGGAAAACCAAATGGATCAACCGATCCATAAACTCCCAGGCCGCGTTTCCGTAAATCGTCGTCTTGCAACCGGCGGTTTTGTTGGCCTGCAACTGCCACTGCACCACGTTGTTCTTGGACCTCGTCATCTCCGGCATCGTCCCCGTCATGGCCAGCAGCACCGCTCTGGCAACAATCAACAGATCCGGGTTCTTGAGACCGAGCGGCACGAAAGTCGAGACGGTGATTTCTTTGATCTCGGGGATGTTGCGGAACGAAATGTCACGCTCGCGAATGGGAAGCTCGGGGGCGCCGCGGGGCGCGCGGCGGGCACGGTTGGCGAAATAGGGCGAGTCGCCCTCCCAGGCGCGCAGGCGCTCCGTGGGTTCCTTTTTGGGGGTGCCCGGGGGTGTGTGGATGTAGGCCAGAGTCATGAGGTCCGAGGCCATGACGGTGCGGAAGGTTTCCTTGAGGCGGGGCATGTTGAAGGGGCCGGGAACGAAGTCGCGGGCGATTGGGTCGGAAGAGGGAGGGGATTGGATGGGGTGGAGGGGGCCGCGATTGTACTTGGGGGGGTGGTATTGGTATCTGTTCGGTGGGAGGTGAGGTATGGTGGTTAGCTACATCATGTTCATGAGTTGAGTATAATTGTATGTATATGTGGCTAGCAATGTAAACCACGGGACGGGGAGACGGTGTATAACGCACCTACTGCTAGGCAACCTCGCCTTCCTGTCGGCCGCGCGCTTCCATGGCCTGAAGTCCTTCTTATCCTCTTCGGTGGGGATGGGAGCATCCAATGCCGACCGTGTCTCAAGCTCGGCGAGGTCGGGGATGTTGGATTTAGGAGCAGCGGCAGCAGCGCCGGCAGCAGCGCCGGCACCAGCTTGTGTCGAGGCGCATCTTCGGACAGCGAACTGGGCAGAGAAAGGCTGAAGAGCGCGAGCCGATCGCGAGACCCCGCGGAGACTGGCCATGGTGACTTGAGATACGGAAAAAAAGAACCCGGCGTCCGCCCGAACGCCCTGGTTTCGGAATTGGCGACGAGGGGGTTGTCGCTTCGAGTGGTGGTTGAGGAAGAGGGTCCGGCGCACGCGGGAAATCGGGGCCGAAGGTCTGTCACGGACGGGCAGAGGGCAGCGAGGTTCCTTCTCCGGCAAGCGCAGGGTCCTGGTCCCGCGTTGAGGCTCGAAGAGGTGCCGGTCCCCGTTGTGCCGCCCGCCGGAATTTTTTTTGGAGCCTCTGCGGATCCTCGAACCGGGGCCAATGCTTGGCAGCTCGGGCCATCGCTCGCTGATTCCGGGTTAGGGTTATGGGCTGTTACCCCTGAAAGCGTTCCTGGACCCCTGAGAATGCATCTGATGTGGTCAATGAACTCTGAAGCATGGATAATAGGGATCTACCGCTATGTTCATATCAGGACAAGGAGACCGTATCAGGACTCCAGCACATTAGGACAAAATGCATGATTAGATCAGGAGAGAATTGTATATGCGTACGCTGTCTCTGCTCTAAATATTACTCCGAGCCACTAACTATTACATCCTTCCGCGCACACCTCATCCACAGGATGTCTAGCAATAACAACGATGTATGTAACGGGGAAGAAAAAGGAGACAAAAAGAATATCTAGATATCATCATCACAGTCCAAAACCGCGTCCCCATCTCCTCTCAGCTCTCTTCCACCCAGAGTCACTTCTTTTGACTTGTTCCACACCTCCATCACCATCCCAATACAACTCAAAATTAGGCTCCCCATCTTTCCTCAACTTGGGTAACTTCACCTTCACCAAACCCTCGTCTCCCCTCTTTATACTCCTCCTAGCAGGAGAAGTAGTCCCAGCCGGCTGAATACTATAGACCAACAACCTCGAGCCAGCACCGCAGAACTCCGTCTTATCACCTGCGCAGAACGACCTCTTGCACTCATACAGCTCCGACGCCGCCACCGCCGTCGCTGCGAGTGAATCGGCGCAATAACACTCCTTGCCGAACTCCACGCCAAAGAGCCTGTAGCCCCTCGTCTGGCAGCGTTCGTGGCACATCTCAACCGTCATGCTCGTACTGTTGGTGTACGAGTGAGCTTTGAGGATACGAGCCGTTGAGTTGTCAATGTAGCAACCCTGTGGCGTCGCCAAGCGCCCGTTAACCACGGACGGGTTAACGAGGCGGGGCGTCACGTAGTTGGTTTGTCTGAAGACATCCAGACGAGAGCGGCCACCGCAGCGTGTTGATGGGTCACCGACGCAAGTGAGGTTGCAGCCAGTCTGGCCGAGGCTGTAGCCGGGCTTGATTTCGAGACCACAATAGCATTGTGATTGGAATTCGAGACCAGCCAGGGGGTAGTTTTGCTGGGCGCAGAAGTTAAGACATTTTTGAATGGTCATGCCGGCGCTGTCGTATTGGTAGGTGCCATTAAGTGCGCGAGCGGTAGGCGCGGCGGTGTTGAGGTCGCTGGCACATCCTTGATAATCCCAGTTCATAACAGTAGGAATTGTAGGCGAGGCTGCGGCGGTGTTCGTGGTGGAAGTAGTGGCGGCAATGGCGGCAGTGGTGGTGCTGGCTGGAGTACAAGCTGTAGTAGCAACGGCCGCGGCGGTTGTAGTAGTTGTACTAGTTGTAGGCAAGGCTAGGTTGGTGTTCGCAGTAGAACTAGTAGCGGTAGTGGTGGCAGTGACAACTGGAGCAGGAACCGTACTCGTGACAGCCGCGGCAGCTGTGGTAGCTGTGCCAGCAGCAGGAGGAACTGAGGTGACAGTAGGTACAGTGAAAGTGGTGCTGACAACCGCATGAGTAGTAGTGGACGAGCCAGATCCTGGTGCGACGCTGAGAGCATTACTCGTGGTAGGAGCATCACTCGCAGTGGGAGCGACACTTACGGGGTTCGTAGGAGCAACGCTGGCACTGTTCGTGGTAGCGACACTTGCTGAGTTTGTCGTGGCGATCCTGGTGTTAGAACCAGGAGCCACACTCGCACTTGGAGCATTACTTCCATTAAAAGCAACGCTCTCCGAGGCGGTGGCGCTGCCCGAGGGAGCAACGCTAGCACTTGGAGCAACGCTGGCCGAGGGAGTAGTACTGTCTGTGGGAGCAATACTAGCCGAGAAAGCAACGCTTGTCGAGGGAATAACGCTGGCCGAGGGAGCAACACTGGCAGAAGCAGTACCGGAAACCACAGTGGAGGCCGCTGTCGAAGCCGCGCCGGAGGCAGCAGCCGAGCCTGAATCAGAAGCGACAGTTGAGGTTGCGGCAGTACCGGAAGCGGTCGGCGATGTGGCAGAAACAGTGCTCGATCCTGTAGCACTGGGAACTGTTGAACCAGCAGCAGTCGAATCGGTAGCAGAGCCGGTAGCAGTCGAACCAGTCACAACCGATCCAGAAGGAATAGCACTAGTAATCGAGCTCGTCGCACTTGCCGCACTTGTCGGTGCAGCAGCAGCAGTTGTCGCGGTCAAGGTAGAAGCCATAGCAATGATCTGAGCTCCCCAAACAGCCTGGTTATTGAAGCCACGTCCGACCGACTTCTTCATGTAGCATGGGGCCTGAATACCAGTGGCACCAGGCACGTACGCAAAAGCCACGCACAAGTCAGTGGTGGAGCACTTCTCGGCACACAGGGCGTAGCTGTCGACGAAGGCGAGTGCCAAATCGCCCGCTTCGTGATCGGTGAAGCACTCGAGGAGGAAGGTCTTGCCGTTGAGGGAGAGGTAAGTGCCATTATTATTGTCGGGGCATTTGACGGATACGGTCGGCGTGGTTGGGGCAGCTGGGGATGTGATGGTTGCCGATGCGAGGCTGGGATTAGAAGCGGTGCCGGAAACGGTGCCGGAGGTAGTACCAGAGGCGGTACCGGCGGCGGTGCCAGATGTCGTGGCCGATTGAGTGGCCGAGCTAGAAGCGGTCACTGAGCTGGTGGTGCCGTTAGGGCTGAGCTGGTACATAGAGAGACCATTGCTACCACCACAGATTTGTTGTTGGTTGCCATTGCAAAGCATGTTGCAGCGACCGTCGGTGACCGGGGCAGCTCCGTTGAGAAGGTCGTTACCACAGAAGCATTCAGCCGAGTACTCAGTTCCAAAGTACTTGTATCCAGCGCAGTACGTAGCGCAGTCATTGATATTCATGACATTGGACTGAGTATTCTTGCCCTGGAGAGATCGGGAGGCAACAGCATCGCTGTAGCAACCTAAGAAACCGTATTGACCGACAGACTTTGGGTTTCCAGGAGTGCCGGAAGCAACTGCAGATGAGGATGTGGAAGAAGCAGAAGCAGTGGCAGAAGCGGTTCCAGGCGCTGTGCCGGATGAAGATGACACGCCCGAAGACGGGTTACCAATGACGGTGCCCTTTTGCTTGTAAACTGAGATACGGCCTGAACCACCGCATAGCTCAGTCGGATCGCCGCCACAGACGTAGCTGCAGGTCTTTTCATCAGCAACGGTGCTACCGGAATTGAGTTTGTCACCACAGTAGCACTCGACACCCCACTCAACACCGAAGAAGGAGAAGCCAGCACAAGCTTGGGCGCAGCTCTCAATGGTGTTGGTGCTGGATTGTCCGACAATCCGGTCATTCAGGGCTCTGGTCGCAGGGGATGCCGAGTTGTCGGTACGGCAACCAGCATACTCCCAGTCACCAACAACTGCCTTGTTCGCAGGAGGCCTGAAAGCGGGAGCGAGGGTACCGTTCTCGGGGAAGTAGCCGGTAGTGTCATACCACATCATCATGTAGCTTCCCACACCACCGCAGAACTGCGACTTGTCACCGGGGCAGATGTAGGTGTTGCAAAGGTAGTCGTCAACCTTCAGGCTCGCAGGTGGAATGCTCCGACCGACCCAGCATTCATAGGTGTACTGGGTACCGGCAAAGGCAGCCTTGTTAGTGACGGCATACTGCTGACACTTTCCGTTGTCGTTATCCGCAGGGAACTGCGCCTGGGTGGTCTCAAGACGGTTGGCGCTGCTGTCCCTATAGCAACCAAGATACTTGAAGCGAGCTGAACCTTCCGGCAGCGTCGGGCCAACTTTGGTGGCACGTAGGGTGCCAATGAAATTGACAACATGCACGCCGAAAGCGAGATCGTTGACGTTCAGTGTCCAGGCGCCAGAGTAGACAATGGGATCTGCGTTGAGAGGGGCAGCGCTAGGTGTGAAGAAGAGAGTAGCACTCTCGGATTTTCCAGGCTTGATAACCATGCCTTCAAAGAGATCACTGCTTGGATTTTGGGCCCCAAGGACAGAGCCCATTGGGGGCTTGGACTTATCAATCATCAGATCAGAGCCGCCCTTGTTCGTGAACCGAATGGTCACTTCAGTGGTGGTCAGGCCAGGCGAAGTACCCATGTCAATGTTGAAAGTGCAAGTTTGGGTAGGATCATTGCAGAAAGGGATCGTCACCCAGCCGCCTTCACTGGTGGAGTGCTCCAGGAGAGCAATGGGCTGCGAGTTGGCAGATCCGGTCAAGACAGAGTAGGCCATGCCACCGTCAGTGAAGACAGTGAATGTAGTAGTGAAGGAACCAAGCTTGGGTGCAAGGAATGTCATGTGAGTGATCACAGATGATCCAGCGGCGACAGTAGAACCGAGCTGAGGCAGGTCCTCGGCAATGAAGAAACCGTCGGCATCAAGCTTAGAGTGAGTGCCATCGATGGTGGCATTTGTGAATTTTGCAGCTGCCGAGTTAGGGTTATCGGTGGTGAAAGCATACCCGAGAATTTTCATGGGTCCTTTGCCCAAATTCTGAATGACCACAGTGTTTTGCGATCCTCCTTCCGCAGAGGCCGAGCCAATGACAAGTGGTTGGAAATCAACTGCATTGGGGTTGATGGCCGCAAATGGTCCGTCTGTCACTGTGTTGCCGGTCACGGAAAGGGGCTGTGTGGTCGAATAACCCGTAACAGCATTGACTGTGGTAAGGGTGACAGAGCCGGATTGCACACCAGGTTGCATGGTCGGGGAGCTTGTACTGCCAGAGTCCAACGTGTACCCGCCCAAATCAAACTTGATAGCGAAGGTGAAGGATTTGCCAGCAGTAATCGCGGTTTTAGGGAGGTCGGCTAAGGAAACCTTATATAGGGGGTTGCCAGTTGTGATGTTGGTGATCTGGTTGACGTTGATCTTGGCAGTGCAAGTGACGTTGATCGTCTTGGACGTTCCGATAGGGACTTCTCCGAGGTTGAAGGGACCACCGCAGTCAAAAGGCAACTTGACAGGCGACCCGAAAGCCAGAATCTGCCCTGTGTATGTGCTGGTGTAGTACCGGCCATCGCCAAAGACTGGACGCTGGAACTTGGACAAGACTGGAGTGGCGGGAAGAGGAATCTTTACGAGTTGCCCATTCCGTGGCACCGCATGGTAAGCGCGAATTCCGTTGTCAGGATCACTCATCCAGAGAATGCCTGTTCCCGGTTGGCCGTTGAGAGTGGTGATGGTTGCGGATCCAGTTCCAACTCTGCCAGCCGACTTGTCAGGAGTCGAACCGGCCACACTGAAGGCAGGCTTTCCGCTTGAGTCGTAACCAAGAGCGTACGCATAAGTCGGGGCACCGACTGGAGTGATGTACATGTAACCACCCTCAAGCGGATATGCGCCAACGTTTCCAAACATGGCTGTACCCTGAGGAGGAGTGATGGTCTGGATGATGTTATCACCACCGCCGGCGCCCATCTTGTAGCCTCCTAGGTTATCAGCATTACAGATGTAGGCTTGGCCGTTCTTGCCTGCTGCTACCGCAAGCTGCTTGATACCGCCGCCGCCAAATGGCAAGATGGAAACACCACCACCACCCAAGTCACGGTCAGCAGAGTCGATGGCTTGGTAGGTATATGGTTCGAAGTAGTCTTGTTGCGTGACCTTTCCAGTGGCTGGATCGATGGCCATGTTGACAATGGCTTCGGAGAGTGTGTCGAGGTGGATTCTACCGCCGGCGGCTAACTGTTGGTTCGCCATGACTCCGTAGCCGTTTCCAGTAGCGAAGAAGAGACGACTCGGGTTGTCTGAGGCCAGAATGGCACCGCTTTGCCAGATTCCGCAGCCACCACCGCCGCCTTCCCAGGTCCCATCTTGCTTGGGGGCACGATCACCACCAGCGGCGGCATAAGCGGTGACGAACTCACCACTGGAAGCTCTCATGCCAACGACCCAGCCGGTGTAATTGAACAAATCGCAGTGGCCACCAAAGCCCGCGTAAACCACACCATTGATAAGGTTCAGGGATGTACGCTGTAGGACACTGCCACCGTTGAAGTAGCGGGTTTTGTCGTTATCGGCATACTTGCCTTCAATGTTGGTTGGAAAGCCGGGCCTCTCTTGCAAGGTCCATGCGTCAATGGCGTGAAAACGGTATGCACCGTTCTTCCAGCCTTTCGTGGTTGCGTCCCTGTAGCCCTTGGCCCAGAAGTAGATGGTTTCTGTGTTGGGGTCAATAATGGGCGTGCCAGTAATACCGATTGTTCCGCTAAAGTCGTTGCAGTTGCCCAAGTCGGAGACCATAAACGGGGCTTCCGCCGGATCCCGCTCGCTCAGATCCCGGCTGTTGTAGAGTGTGCCGTTCACCGCATCGAGAAGGTAGATGCGGTTTTGCTCTGGAAAGGCAATGGCGGTTTGCTTTCCCGTGGCCTTTGGTGTGTATACTAGGAGTTTAGAATAGAACTGCTCAATCTGGTTGAGAGGGTTCTTTGGTGTTGTGAAGGACCAAATTTGGCCAAATGCGCCTCCCTCAATGGTTGCGGGATTCATGTTGTGGTTCGGGAGGTAGCCGACAGCAGCCGAGTCTTGCCAAAGTTGATCTGTTAGCATCTGTAGTCATGTTATATACACAGCACATGGGGCTTGACTCACCGGCATCCATAATGGTATCTGTCGGGTCCATTGCCCATGTTGTCGTGCAGAGCGCAAGGCTCGCAAAAGAGCGTAAGAGACCCAGAGGCCTCATTTTGGCGAAGGGGTATCACGGTAAGTGTGTCAAACAAATCATGAGGATGTGAGTAAAGACTGTAGGTGAAGGGTATATCCACAAGGCTACCCCGATAAAAAGTTTGTATGATACAAAAACGAGTGACTACCACATTGGGGGGATGACGAAGTGATGTCGAAGTGGCCGAGCTATGTGTTGTCTCGACCAGGTCACCGGAATCGGCTCTTCGTCGAAATGACCGTGCGGCTTGGGGCGTCAACAAAGAAGTAGAAGGATGAGGGAGATCTCGGGTCAGGGAGAGATGGGAGTCAATCGCATATAGCTGTGACCCTAAGCCGCCCAGAGATCTCTGTAATCTAAGACCCGACGGGCACTACCGAATGGGGCTTGCGGTGATTCCATTCCAACGGGTCTCCGAAGGATCTCGACGCCGGTATAGGGCATTGATCGGCCCATTGATGGTCAGCCTGAAAAGGCTTCTCGGCCTTGGCAGCTGGCCAATACACATCATGTCTTCCACCCTGAACACCCTCTTCAGACCGTCTTTCGCACCCTAGGTCTTCTGTCTCTCAGCTAGCCAAAGGAAGGGGGTGGCGGGCGTGGCTTGAAGTCTGGGACTGTCTGGGAGTAGGGCTCGAACCGTCATTACCACAAGTCGAGGTGTGCCTGCGGTGTGCTTGAAGGGTTTCTCCGGGTTGACAGCCACATCAACATACCACTGTCAACCAGCAAACACTCATGACAGTGGCCAACTCGGCGTTTGCTCGCTCGCCCAAACTATCGACGGAAGGGTAAATTGGGTTCTTGATATTGGCACTTGCCTAGACCACCCTTGGGCTGGGGCTCAGCTGAAGGATATTTGGCCAGCTTCGGGATCCTGATCTTTTCATGGGCTCAGCCCAACGGGATGTGATCATGGGAGATGAATAGAGGCCAGGCATCGAAATGCCTCGCATCTCGGTCGAGAGGCCCCAAACAAATCCATGATAGGATCGGGGGAGAGAGGATTGTTCCGTGTGAGTGCAGTGCGCGAAAGAGCCGAGCGCGTGTTTCTCTGATGATGGTGTACCGCGGCGCGGTTGACCTGTTGACGTGACAAGTCTCACCAAACACAAAAATGTTGACTGGTCATCTGGCAATCTGGTCTGGCAGTGATTGCCTGTCTGAAGATCTAAGCGACGATGGAAGGAACCTCAACAAGGGAGGAACAGCTCTCACTTGCTCCCAAAGCAGAAAGCGAGACGTGACTGCCCAGACCAGCGAGGTTGAATGTAGTGTAGAGGCAGGACCCACCCACAATGCACCCCGGTTTAGGCTAGCCTGGTCCGGGGCTGCCTGCCCTGTCAACACCTCGGTAATCTAAAAAGCAAGGGTAGGCATCGATACCTCCATATACTTGTGTAAAGTACCAGTACTTTTGTGCTTCGTCGCAACGCCCAGACGTCTTCCCCGCTGCTTTTCTCAACCCTTGTCTTGTATCGCGACTTTCCCACTTTCCTCAACAAAAGTCACCACTGCACCCACCACCACCAACTACCTCCACCCAACCTAACGGCAAGCAACTAACTTGACGAAACACAAACCGAAGTTGGGCAGTGTTCTCTGCCTATTCTCGTTCCCCTCAGCCTCAAACGTACCAGGCACACAAACATTCATCCCTGGACCTTCTGTTTGACGGGTCGTGGCGCGTGGCGTCTCTGCATCATTTTACTCTGCAGCATTTTAACCATCAGATTCTCTTGAGCTTCTTTTCCTTTCAATGCCCAGCCCGTATCCCCGACGGCCGACCGCCGGCACTGCGAAAACCCGTCACAGAAAAAAGACCTAAACAAAAAGCGACGACAAAGATTTCGGGGGTTTGACCTTTCGCGTACGCGTTCGCTTAACGACTCCCAGTTGAGCCAGTCTGGTCAATAGTCATCGTGAAGTCTACGGGCGGGCGTACGGTATGAAGCGTCATTACGAGGAAGCAAAGGCGCTGCAGTGTTCGTCCAAGTGAGCAAGGGAAGAAAAGTTTTCGTTCCTGCATAAGCTTTCCCCTCTGTTGACACCCATTTGCTGCATCATCACAGCCATCCGCGGCCCTGCCTGTCTTCCCTTTCCACCAAACCCGTAACGAGCCACTGCACTCTCTTTTCTTTTCTGTATCATCGCTCATTTCCGAGTGTTTTCGTTGAGACTGATGACTTCGGACGACCCTCAATTGCCTTTGATAATGCTCAAGATTAATCAAGTGGTTATGACTAAACTACTAGTGCATTATTCCAACCGCTGTTAAATGGTTTTCAAATAGTTGATAGGGATATTGAGCGTTGTCGTGGTTTGGCAACGGCGGGAAATGAACGATAATGATTTTTATTGGTCATATTTCCTCATTCCTGATTTGCACCCGACGTTATCCCATCGGATTGCTTTGCCGCGAGGGCGTCGCAGATATGTAATACCCTTCTTGGCAATCGTCAAGCTTGTCGATCTGCTGGGGAAATGACATGCGTCTAAAGATCGGTTCGCTAAATGCCGTGGGCGTGCAAGAGGGAAATGCGGCACGTCTTGGGTAATTACCATGACGATCACGGGTCCGCCCGCGCAGACATCAACAACTTCATTTCTTGCTTCTTGCCCACGGCAAAAGACGTCATGGCAGACCAAACGTAACCGAAGACTATAGGGAGCAACGATGTAAACGTTGATGGTAAAGGATATGGTCCTTGCGAGGCTACCGCCAGCCAGCCCCTTGGTGTCATCGGTGCCATGTTCAGACTCGGGGACAGCACCTCTAAGTCAAACCCATTCGCCTTAAACACTGTCGTCACCAGTCTACTAACAACTCCCAAACAGGCGTTCAAGTGCGACGATCAATGACAACGACAATGGCATTACACTACAAGCAAAGTTAACCTTGACGACATAACAGTTTATATGCCCTAACGGTTGTTATGTAGTAAAACTAACTATTTAAGCACCAAAACCAAATTCAATAAAAGTGTTAGCCATTCACACAGCCAACCGCGCATTAACGATCGCAAAAGAGGGGAAGAGCCAAAGAATATAAGTGAGCATCACTACTCATTCGCTTTACCCATCCGATTTTCAACTCATTTTAGGTATTCACCCTTTCATCCATTCAAAGCATGAAAGCACGTCGGTTATCATCGTGGCCTTGGTGACAGCGCACCCCACCCCCTTGTTTACTTGGCAACGTAGTTGCCAGGAGCGTAGTAGCCAAAGCTGTTGCTGATAGTCCACACGTTGCCAGAGTTGTCCTTCTGGCCCTTGTTCTTGGCGTAGCTGACACCGTAGGGGATGCCATAGTACGCGCAAGTGAAGACGCCGTCCTTGCCGTTCTTGTAAATGACATAGGCATTGAAGAAAACGCAGGCCTGGCCCTTGTTGACGTTGTGCTTCGCGTTGTACTCGGTCTGGGCCTTGCAGCTGGCGGCGCAGAGTTCCGGGGCAAAGGGGACGTTGGTGCCAAAGGTCTGCGTGCGGAGGTAGCCGTGGTCGATGACGGGCGCGGGCGCGTTGATGGCGGCGTCACCAAAGGTAATGGGGCCCTGGAAGCCGTCGACCGTGGGGCCGCTGGACTTGGTGAAGGCCGTGGAGCCGGCGTAGACAACCCTGAAGGCCTTGCCCTGGAACTGGTAGACCTGCTTGGCCGAGGTGGCGACGAGCGGCATGCCGTAAAAGGCGCACTTGATCAGAGTGGCCGAGGCGGCGTCGGCATTGCCAGGGCAGCCGAGCGCGGCGTCGGGCACCTGGGTCGCCTT
This sequence comes from Neurospora discreta FGSC 8579, assembly GCA_009805215.1. Lineage (NCBI taxonomy): Eukaryota > Fungi > Ascomycota > Sordariomycetes > Sordariales > Sordariaceae > Neurospora > Neurospora discreta. The sequence continues at coordinate 175,791 of RANX01000064.1, read as the reverse complement.
GCTGATTTCAAGCGGCACGCGCTCGTAGTAGATGTTGAACGAAGTGCAACCGGCGGTGGCGTCGCAGATGGCAGCGCACTTCTTGGGGTCGTACGAAGTCAGCTTGGAGCTGGTATAGGTGATGTAGGACTTGTCCTGGGCCACGGCATTGAGATTGACAAAGTTGGGCACGGCCGCGTAGCCGGAAGGAACGTTAGCCGCCTTGACAGCGTCAGTGGCAGCAGTAGAGAAGGCGGCAAAGCTCGTGAAGGCCTGGGGAGTGTTGGGGTCAGACACCTGCGGACCGTTGAAGGTGCGCACAATACACGAGGTGGCCGGGGCGTCGGCGCGGGCGACATTCATGCCGCTGCGCTTCAAGAGGTTGACGGTGATGACGTCGGGAGGAGCGTCGTTGGAGGCCTGAGCCACGGCGGGGGGAGTGTCGACCACCGTGGTCACAACTTCCGCGGCCACGGCATTGGCGTCGAAGGTCTCAACGTTCTGGGGAACGGCGTCGCCAACAGGGGGGGGTGTCGGTGGAGTCGGCACCGGCAGCCACGGACTCGTCATAGCTGTCGATGGGCAGGTCTTGACGCTTTTGGTGGAGCGGCGAGGCTGAGACGAGGCCCAGGAGGAGGGAGGAGATGATGATGTTCTTGCGAACCATTTTGACCAACAACCAAGTGAGTTGTCCGAGGAGGAGGAGGAGGAGGAGGAAAGGTGTGTGCTCAAGAAGGATAGATGCCTTTATGGTTTGTGATGAGGCTGCTTGAAGGCTTGAGTGGATTGCTTTTTTACTTTCGAAAGGGAAGGTTGGGAAAGATGGAAGGTCTTATAGTTTGAGAAGACTATAGAGAACGGAAGGGAACTCCAATGTTCACAAAGATCATCACGATGACAGGATTCAAAGAGGGCTGCCCGCAAGCCATCCAAACGCCATCAGACGCAGTCGAGTGGGACTGAGTGACTGAGTGGTGTAAGTGAGCCCGCCCGGCGATGCGAATACGGAGGTCTCGACCGACCCGACCAATTATGAGTCTTAAGTGGCTTACTGCCATCCCTCGACCCGGTTCGGTAATGTTCTCTAAGGGATAGGAAAGAAAGGAAAGAGAATGACTGACTAGAGGTTGAGAAGGCGGCCATGGTCTAGTCCGGAAAAGGGGTTCGCGCTCGTAGGCGCTCGTTGGGCTGGACCGGCTTTGTGGAAATGACCAGCCACATACCACTCCCTCACAATTCCACACGTTGAAGTAGGAGAAGTATCACAACTAGTCTGTACAGTAGTTCATGGGCAAACGACATGATGTGCTCACTGAAAGGGGATAGCTGTCCGTAAATGAGGCGCCCAAGATGTGAGCTAGTGAGCTCGAGACTATCTAAGCTTAGGCGAAGATGCCCAAAAGCGGTCCTTTGCCGCCCTTTGCAGCTCGAGGTGGTTCACAGTTCACACAGTAGATGACCGTTGTAGAATGTGGTGGGCCTGAGCTGTCAAACGTCGTGGGGCTTAGCATTGATTTCGTGTTCTGGACACCGGACACTACTCTCCCATACCGCCTTGGGCAAGCATGATCGTGGGGACGAGGATGGAAATGGTGCCATGGGCTGTCAAGAACACCATGTGTCCGTCAGCCAGCCTCAACTGTTATCTGTCATGTCATGTCTATGTTCATTTGCCATGGGTCATGGATGATGTTCCAAAAGAGAGCGCCAGAGGGAGGACTCCCAATGAACGTGAAAGTCTTCTTTCTTACATGGTGGGCTAAGTCTACTCAGCTCTTCAGCCGTCGCCGGCTGCTATTTTGGATCGAAAACGTCCAGCTCGACGGTCCACTCATGCAGATTTCCGATATCTTTCCCTCCACCGCAGTCCAGTTTGGGTTCGGGTTTATGGAAAGTGGAAAATGGGCGCGAGAGAGCTTCAGAGAGACAGAGACAGAGACATAAATACTTCCTTCGAGGTTTCTTTCCCACTCCAATACATACAACTTTGGATGCAGCTAATGGGGTTCGAACTGAAAATCTTGAGAGACCAGGGAATCCAATTGCCTTAGATAAGGCATAGACGTCAGGTACATTCCTGAGGGTTGTGATAGATTGATTCCGCACTGTAATTCTGTAATAGATCATAATAGTCATGGCGGTATTGCCATCGTGGCCCTGCTAGGCGGATAGAGAAAAGAGGCTCGTATGGGATCCAATCCCAGTTGAAGATCCCGCTGTCGATATCAAGCCACCACGAATGTTAATGAACTTAAGCGGGTGAATAACTTATTATTTGTTTGTGTATTGTACGGTGTGAATGCAGGGAGAATGTGAATGGGACATTTCATGAACCAACGGTGATGAGATTATTACTGTTGGTTACTATTGTCAGAAGAATGGTCACTGAAAGGTAGGTAGAGAACCACACGCCCATTGCTATTATGGAAGTAATGATGGAAGGTACCTATGCTTTGGTCGACCGCCTTCCATACTATGTCAATGCTTCGGGTCCCTCGACAAATGGAAAGCGCCAATGTCGATTACACAGAAGGTATGATCTGTGTGTCGAATGGGTGAGTGATCGAAAGAAGGGAAGGTGGGGACTGACGAGTGGTCAAGTAATGTACATAAGTTAGGTACCTTAGGTAGCTTCCAATGTGCCTGCATAAACTCAATCGATCGCTACTACCCAAGATGAATAGAAAAACGATCAAACTCCCTCGTTCGCATGCGCGCGATTGGAAGAGAAAAGAAAGGAAGGCCATTCCCCACCTTCACCCCCGACTGTGGCGTGCAGAGAGTTGAGTGTACAGTGTATCGGTACGGATCGACCTTGGGTCGTGGTTGGCGATGTACCTGACGCAATACGTACAAATCGATGCTTCAGCTGTTAGTGTGGACGCCACAAGATCCACCCCTTAGCCGAAGCGCCCGTCCCCACGTTTTGTTTGTTCCATCGCAACACAACAACTCAATCATCTTGGCATCGTCTATGCCTGTTCCGTCCGGACGGACCATTCACACACCATGGAGTGGACTACATGCCTGCAGTAGTATGGAAGACCGCAGAAAATGGACGGAGCAAAGTTGCCATTTGCGGTGTTGCTTGCTAATCACTGCAGGTACCTTACACTAGAGTGGGTGGTATCCCGTAGCGCATCCCCCGGTCGTGTAATGGTCGATCGCTTGAACCAATGGATCTTGCCCAGGCCGGCTGGGCCGATACTCACTAGTGTATTCTTCCGGGGTAAGCGGCCTGGCTGACTTTTCGGAACAGACAATGTTTGGCTCGAACCCGACCCTGTTGTTTTGTTCGGGAAGAACATGGCAACCTTGACAGCATGTGCCTGGGGCACTGTGGCATCGGGGCTTGCTCAGCTTGTCCAACGAACGCCTTTGCTTCGGGTGAACCTTTCTGGTTTTCCAAAGACAAGGCGATGGTGTGCCTAGAGATACTCTATCAGCCGGTATCCTTCCATGTCATCGCCATGGCTGTTTTGGGATACCTAGAGAAGAGAGGCAACAACAGTCGACACATCCCGCGTTATCAGCATCTTCTTCAAAGCATTCCTCGTGGAACATAGAGACGAAGATTTGCCCTTCAACGGTTACAAGTGAAACTTGATTGTTGTCCCCTGTCTCTGTCTTCCTCGGACTTGAGGCTCCATCTTACATACCTCGGTCACAGTGTTCGTTTGACTCTTTACTTCACACTTTCATTCATATTGAGAGCTGCTGATACACATCGCTCGCCTCAACAAGTCAGTCGAACGAACCCACCTTCAAGATGTCCAACGACCTCACCGCAAAGATAATATCTTCATCCGGCAACCGGGATCAATACAGCACCGGCGGAGGAGGACTCGATGCCAACAGTGCCGCCACCGGGTGGGATGCAAGTTTGATGTATACTTCGTCGAGGCAGTCGGCAGCAACACTACCGAGGGCGGCAAAGAGGAAGTTCAAGAGCTACCGGCTCCGAGGAGAGTATGAGAAGCCATGGCTCGCCGACCCGGCTTTGAAGAAGACCAGGTGGAACAACTATATCGTGGTTGCCTGGTGTCTGGCCGGATTGGCGGTTGCCGCTCTTCTTTGCTACAGGGGCGTCAAACAGTACCAGACTGGGTCGTTCTGTCTGGTGTTTGAGGATGACTTCAAGACGCTGGATACAAGTGTTTGGACGCATATGGTGACTGTATGTTGATATATTCCTTCCCTTTATAGGTAATCATCCTAACTTCTTTCTTCGCAGCTCGATGGGTTCGGAACAGGGTCCTTCGACTGGACTACCACCGATCCCAAGAACTCGTATACCGACGGTAAAGGACTTCATATTGTCCCGACTCTTACCAACGAGACCACCCAGATCACCGCCGACCAGCTCTATGCCAACTACACGCTAGATCTGAGGAAAGACAAGTCTTGCACAGGCACAACCAATGCCTCCTGCATCGCTCATTCCGACCCAAAGACGGGTGCCATGATCCCACCCGTCCGGTCCGCTCGCCTCGTCACCAAGGACACCAAGTCAATCCGGTACGGTCGTGTCGAGGTTGTCGCCAAGCTTCCAAAGGGAGACTGGTTGTGGCCCGCCATCTGTAAGCTTTCTTTTCCCTCTATTCTTCCCCGTGTCATACTAACAGCAAAATTTAAAAGGGATGATGCCCCAAGACTCCACTTACGGCGTCTGGCCCCGCTCCGGCGAGATTGACATCATGGAATCCCGCGGCAACGGGTACGACTACCCACCCGGCGGACGGGACATATACTCCAGCTCCCTACACTGGGGTCCTTCGTCCGCGACAGACGCCTACTGGCGGACCACGTCGGCCAAGCGTCTCAAGCGCGGCGATCTTTCTGAAAGCTTCCATACGTTCGGCATCGAGTGGGACGAGAAATACATGTATTTTTACATGAACAACCGGCTCACGCAGATCATGCATGTCGGGTTCACTGCCAAGAAGGACCTCTGGACACTGGGCGAGTTCGCGACGATGAAGGAGAACGATACCCTTCTTGAAAATCCGTGGGCGGGGAGTGATTCCACGACGGGAAATGCGCCTTTTGATCAGCCGTTCTATCTGATTCTGAATGTGGCGGTGGGGAGCAAGATAGGGTGGTTTCCGTAAGTTGACCCTTTCTTATTCAAGTCAATTGGTAAATGTAAACAAGGGAAGAATTACTAACAAGATGGACGATGTAACAGTGACAACAAGGGCAACAAACTTGGGTTGACTCGGCCACCAACGCTCAGTGGACGTTCTGGTCGGCTGCCGACGAGTGGCTGCCGACTTGGGGAGAGGGCGATCAGCGTGGTATGACGGTGAAGTCGGTCAAGATGTGGAAGAAGGGTGCTTGCTAACGAGAGGGACATGGACGTTTAATTTTTTTTTTCCCCTATTACATCCTAGACTGTTTGTGTTACTCTAATAACTGGCTTGATATGGGATGCGTATGACGGGGGAGGGGAAGGGAACAGGATCGAGGTTCGATGTATGGCTGGAGTATATGCAGTTAGTAGTCTAGTCAGTGCGAAATTTTGCACACTTGAGATGCACCACAAGTGTTACGAATCTTGCGTCAAGCACAACTTCACAAACCACCAGGCGCATCAGACGGAATGCTATGCCCTATGTAGATTATCTTTCGAGCACCGTTCACCGTCAGGGCTGGGAGGGGTCTAGTAGTAACGTCCACCTCAGGAGGTAGTTGGTATAGCGGTCAGTCCATCCCCGGCCATCAGAGAGAGTGTGGTTTCGATCTCATGACGGTCTGCTCTTCTTTTCTTTTGAAATACTGGTCACAAGGTGCATTTCCAGGCTCTCGTCGGATGCTTAAATGAACACCAATGTATTCGATCAACTGAGTGTCCCTCTTCCTGTCTTGGTTGTCATCCTTTTCAGTCTACCACATGGATCACAGAAAGAGCTATTCTCAATCGTTACTCGTCATCACTTGAATTTTGTCAAGCACAGATGTCTCGGGCAGTTAACGCCGACTGTCAGTGCTCCTTTTAGCAAGCGGAATGTCTTCAGACCGACACCCTCATAGATCAAAACTCACACGGCGTCAACCTTTCAGCACAACCACAACGGGCGAATCGTCAAGAGCACATAAGATATTTGCAGCAAATGAGAAGTCCGCCCCTTCTCAAATCGGCGTCGCGGCTCGGATTCTACCCTTATATTGTCACTGCTTTTTCTCCTCTCAGCTTGTGATTTGGATGGACGCCACGCGATTCAGCGGTCACTGGAAGAAGTTTGGCACCCTGCCGCTCTCCTCACAACCGGTCGCTCTTGTGTAACACGTCATCCATGATATCTACATTAGGCTGAAAGAGCTTGGTTGAGTGAGAGGAGATCCCCATCCTTCTCATATCCACTGATCATCCCCGGCAGTAAATTCGACACTTCAATGGTGTGCCATTATCATCGCCCATCTCGGTACAGAACTTCTAAGAGTGATTCGGATCCAAAGAGGCTTGAAAAGGTCCAGACTCACTCTGATTCATCGCAAACTGAAATCGCAATCTCCACACTGTGAGGCATTCACGACAACAGAACGACAAAAAGAAGAAAAAAAAAGAAAAAAAGAAAAAAAAAAAGAAAAAAAGAAAAAAAGAAAAGAAGAATTTTTTTTTTTTAAGGTTCTGACCAGATCGAGGTACAGAAACCCATGCGATCGTGATCCCACTACCTGCTCGCTAAATCTACCGTGTTTGGCCTAGCGCAATATCTGGAGGAGGTACTGGTACTTCGTCTTAAGAGAATCCACATCGAATACGTCTCGACACCTTACTGTGGGGACATTGACAAGTATGATGTACTACAAACCGCACCCACAAACTACAACCACCAACACCCACACAGCGCTTCGCGGACGACACGGCCTAACGCAGGAACGAGATGAGGCGCGCCTTAGTCAAGCTTTAATTTACAATACGAACGGCTATGGAGGCTGTTGTAGCTATCAACTTGATTTGAAAGCCTTTGCCGGATTTCGAAAAGTGAAAACATACAAACACTGATGGTGAAATAAAACGGCGATACGCATAATCCATGCATGTTGGTGACTTGGTACAACCACACAATCATGCGGCTCACGCTTCTAAAAATGGCTAGTCCCCGAAGAGTGGGTAGTGTTTGTTCTTCAGTAACCTCGGCACTTCCTCAATACATAGTACATAGCAAGTTCGAAGCCGGACCTCCCGGTTCCAGTCGCTCGGGTCGGTTTTCACTCCCCCCTCCCCTGTCCTGGAGGAAGAGGAGGGGTGAAGGGTCTAGATGCCAAGGCAGTTCAAACTCTCGACCACAGTGCCCGAGAACTACTACGTAGTGGAGAAAACCTTGAAGAACAAACCTCAAGTCACGTCGCCAACAACATCAGTGGATAAGCGAACTACACACACTACACTACATACCTACAGCTGATTCAACCCAGATGGAGATCCGCTGTGAGATCCACCACTGCACGTGTAGTGTAGGGTACACAAGACTAGGGACCTGCAGGGACTACATAGTCAGTCAGTCCTCGCCAATTTGGTGCTTCTCCAATATCATTCGTCGGTTAGCAAGTGAAGGATGGATTTTCAAAAACTGACAGGACGTTCAAGCTGACATACGCCATAGGAACACACAAAGTACACTGACAACAGTACCAACCGCAAGGATGTCACCTTGCTCCCGCTGTCCCGGATGCTCCCTTGTTTTCCCTCCTCTCCCAGAGTCACTCAGCACTCACTGCCCAAGCCACGCCGGGTAGAAACATGCCCTCATAATCCCAATCAGGACTTCAAGTCGATAACTCGCTCTTTGAGGCGGCTCCCAACACTTTATAGCACGTTCTTTACCCCTGATGATTTACCCTCCATCATGACGGCACCGCGGCAGCAATCTCGGCCAGTAGCAGCACCTCACGGTCGCAATCGTGCAAATATTCAACTCCCTTGTGCAAACCTTCTGCAACAGGTACAGCATACGGGAGTCGTCAATAAGCTGAGAAGAACGAACGCTTGAACAAGAGAGGCGTTTGGTTCATGCGTGATCCCTTGTCAAGCTGTCTTCTTCTTCCCCTGTTATCGTAGGTTAAACCACGCGAGGCCAGCTTCCAGCCCAATTCCCCACGAGCGAAGCCACAATCTATCAGCAATAATGGAACAAACAGCACGGCCATGTCCTTCTCCTCATATCACAATATGGGGCGCTACCGGGGCAAAGAGATTTTGACCAAACCATGTTGACGGCTTCATGCCTATGCCATTGAACCTCGCAGCATGTGGGAGAACGCGAATGACTCGAGATAAAGCAACGAGCACTTAGACAACCTTCCTGTCTGCACCTCAGTCATATCCGATCCCCTGGGATAGAAGCTTGGATATCCTAGCAGTGCTTAGTTATCTCGAAGAAACTGCAGGCAAGGAGCTTTTGCCACATTCGATTTGACAGCGGTTCCGCCCAGTGGGAACTCGGTCCGATCTGCGATGCTCTGAACCCGAACACCTGCGATCTGGGCTCTAGTCTCACACTCAACCCTCCCCTCGCGAAACCCACACTGGATATGTGCAGAAAATCCATCGGTGATCTCCCTGGTTCATTGGCTTGATTCTCTGAAGATTCAACAGGCAACTGCCGAAAATTCACCTATGGACTGGAACGGCTACAGAACTTTTCCTGCTAGCGCTATCATCTTCGCTTTTCTACGCCGAGAAAACAAACCCCGGTCTCCCATTGCAGAAGTTTGTGGGCCGTACGGGAAGGGACATCGTAAGGCGACATTAGTACCAGATGATGGGGAATCGCCCCCCTTAGCAAACCGCACAACCAGATAGTCAGCCAGCCCGTTATCACGGTTATTGAGCCAGACCAGCGCTCGGTGCGTTGACAGAAGGGGATGCCGATGCCGATGCCGCCATGAGCGTGACCACCCACTGCTTTTTTCTTCTTTCGTTTGCTTCCATATCGCCACTCCCTCGTCAATATATCTTCACTTCGCGCTGCTGATATCTGACATCCCACTTCCACTTTCTATAGTAGCAGACGGAGGATTCTAATCATCTCTTACAACTCACACCTCACCTTCTTTTGGGCATGTGCGAGGAAGCCATCATTAGCATCTCGGTCTAAGAGTGTTTCTTGAACTCGTTCGCTTTTACTACTGGTCTAACACTCAGGCCTCCACAAGTCACGAGTGCATCATCATCATCATCATCATCATCGACAGTCGTTACTGATTCGGCAAGGACCTAACATCCTAATGGCGAGCTCGCAAAACGGGGGGAAGGACTTCCCTCTACGACCTCTACCTCCTTCGAGAGATCCTTCTGCTACACTATCAGACTACCCTCTTTTACGACCGCTGCCTCCCTCGAGGAATCCTTCTACAACACCATTAGCCTCCACTCTACTACGACCTCTACCTCCTTCGAGGAACCCTTCTGCTACACCATCAGAATTCCCTTCGCCTCTCAACTCACCACTACCATCCAATTCCCAACATGGACACACCATTTGTGTCGATACCCTCCCTTCTCCGGATCCCCAAGGTCCCGGGACTTTCTACAATCAGAACACACCAGGCAGTGCTCTGTCAATGGCTTCAGATCAGACAGGGGTGTCCACGCCGGTGACATATCCCGATGATTTTCGGTTCAAGACAGTAAGTCATCAAAGATACTCACTTTGGAAGAACAGGCACTTACTTCATCGTCTGCCAGATGATCCAGTACCTCAGTAAGCAGATAGACAAGGCCGGATGGATACCCAAGAGAAAAAGGAATTCACCAAATGCATACGGAGTGCTATACAAGAAGTCCCGGGGACAATATGTCACATACCCAGAGGATCTGTCACAGGCAGTTGTTGCCTGTGTGCAAAGACTCAACCTCGTTGTCGCCTTCACCATGAAGCCCGACATGCTCGACGGCATCATTGCCTCTCTCAGCCCCAACCAAAACGAACTCAAGCTCATGGACGGCTCTCAACTCCAAATCGCCGACTCGCTCAACAGTATGGTACCCGCCAACGTTAGGAAGTTCCAGTATGCCTGCTTGGTCCGACAAGAAGGCATCCTACTCGTGTGGCACGATGATCTGCTGCAAATCGTGCCCACCGCGGCCCGGATCGAGGAGAAGCTGCTAGCCATGGTCTGGGGAACTGGTCAACTGCCCTTCGGACGTCTGCAAGCCCCATCACGGCCAGACTCTATTCTCTCGACAACCGCCTCCATCTACAAGGGGGAGAAGCCTTCGGCCCTGGGGGCAGGTAATTTGGGCGCCCTTCCCAACGACAGCTCCGAACAGCTCGAGAAGGATGAGTCCGTAGACGCCAATGAGTCGCTCCAGCGGCCCGTTCAGCGCACCAGTGCCTTCTTCGTCGGCATGGCAATGTGCCTGGGCATCGTCCTGCTCTGCGGCACCTACGTCTCAAAGCTGCTGACCGAGTGCGTCATTGACGGGACGTACACTCGCCTGGCGCTCATTGTCTGCGTGCCGTTCTTGCTGTGCGTCAGTATATTCTTCTTTCAGGTCATCTTTTCGAACCTGTTCCAGATTATTGGCCCAATCGGCGGGCAGCATACCAACTCAAGATTCTACTCGTGCATCAAGCCGAGTCTGAGAAGAGCGTACATGGACGGGTTTACGCCGCCGCATATCACCATTCAGATGCCGGTTTATAAGGAGAGTATGGAGAGCGTTATTATACCGACTGTGCGGAGTTTGCAGGCGGCTATTTCATTTTATGAGAGTCATGGTGGTGAGTAGTCTCGTCCCCCATCCCCGTCTAACTGCAAGTAGCGAGACCGAAGTTAACTGAGTGTAACAAGGCTCCGCCTCCATCTTTGTTAACGATGACGGCCTCCGCGTCGTCTCCGAAGAGGAGGCCCAGAAGCGCATCGAGTTCTACCATGACAACAACATCGGCTGGGTTGCCCGCCCCAAGCACGGTGACAACGGCTTCGTCCGCAAGGGCAAGTTCAAGAAGGCCTCCAACATGAACTTTGCCCTCAACATTTCCCAAAAGGTCGAAGAGTATCTCCAGGAAATGGTGGAAGCCAAGTTTGCTGCTGAAGGTACCGACCTCATCGACGAGCAGGAGGAAGAGGAGATGTACGAGGCTGCGCTTGCAAGAGTCCTCGAGGAGAACCCGCTTGCTCAGGCGGCTGGTAATATCAGAATGGGCGAGTACATTTTGATTGTTGACTCTGATACCCGTGTGGTGAGTACTTTATCCTGACTTTTCCTTTTCTTTTGTCATTGAAAGGTGACTAACATTGAGCTTCTGCTTACAGCCCGTCGACTGTCTTCTTTACGGCGCTGCTGAGATGTTCCTCTCCCCTGAAGTCGCCATCGTCCAACACTCGACCGGCGTGATGCAAGTCTCGTGGGATTACTTCGAGAACGGCATCACCTTTTTCACCAACCTAGTCTACACAGCCATTCGGTTTTCCATTGGGTCAGGCGAAGTCGCTCCCTTTGTCGGCCACAACGCTTTTCTCCGCTGGCAAGGTACGGTTTTTCCTTTTCTTCTCCTCCCCTGCTTCGCTCCCTCTCGTCAACCATACTTACCACCTTACAAAAAAAACAGCCATTCAAGACGTCGGCGTCCCAGAAGCCAACGGCTACATAGCCTACTGGTCCGAATCGCACGTGTCCGAAGACTTCGATATCGCTTTGCGTCTCCAAATCAAGGGTTCCATCGTGCGCATCGCCTCGTACCACGGCACGCAATTTCAAGAGGGCGTTTCTTTGACGATCTACGACGAGATTGCCCGATGGCAGAAATACGCTTACGGCGTGTCGGAAATGATCTTCCACCCTTTCCACCGCTGGATCTTCAAGGGCCCCTTCACCCCTCTTTTCTACACCTATCTGGGCAGCAACATCATGTACTCGTCCAAGATCTCCATCTTCTCTTACATGTGCTCCTACTTTGCGCTCGCCTCGGCCCTCATGCTCACGCTCCTCAACTACTTCCTCGTGGGCTGGTACGTCGACTCCCTCGACCACGCCTACATGTCCTCCTGGCACGTCTTTGTCTCGCTGGTGGTGGTATTCAACATCCTGGGCCACATCGCCCTAGCCTTCCTCCGCTACCGCACCGGCGATCGTTCCCTTTTATCCAGTCTGTGCGAGAACTTCAAGTGGACGCCCATGCTGACTGTCTTCTTCGGCGGTCTATCCTTCCACGTCACCACCGCCCTACTCGCCCATCTCTTCCACATCGACATGCAGTGGGGCGCCACAAGTAAGGAAAAAGAAAACTCGAACTTCTTCCAGGAAATTCCCAAAATTCTCAAGACGTTCAAGTGGATGTACGTGTTTGTCATCCTGGTTGCGGCCGGCATGGTGTACCTGGGCCTTTGGGCGCCCAAGGGGTGGGAAATTAAGGATTTTACGGCTATTGTGCCGTTGGCGGTGAACTTGGTTAGTCATGCTTTGACGCCGTTGGTGTTGAATCCTAGTTTGATGGTTTTCAACTATTAAAGTACAGTAAGGAGGGCTAGTTGTTGGTGGTGATGGGGACAGAAGTGAGTGGTTGGGGAGAGAGTGGGAAGGAAGGACAACAGGAACAACAGGAAGTGTTGTCTCATCTGTGCGTGTGTATAATTTTCTTGCCTATTGTTTTTTTTCTTTTTTTCGTTGCCTATATCAGAAGCGACAGAGAGCTTGTGGAAGGTGAACATAAGGAGGGCTTTTTGTCCACTCGTTATGTTTCTGTTTGTAGACTACTTATTAGTTTGGATGGAGGAAAGGTCTCATGTCTGTCCAGTCACACTAAGACCGTCTGGTTTATACGAACAGGGATGGAAATAATCGGACATAGGTAATGCCTTGAACAAAGAAAGTAATTTTTCGAACGCCCACCCACTTTACCAAAATCCGAATATGCCCTTTCTGAATGTGTCGATTGCTTGACACTGGAGAAGATTCACCATCCAGGCTATAGGGGAAGCTCCTATCCTTTGACAATGACACTTCATTCCATACTTGTCTGACTTCACAGACGAATGTAGCTTTACTGCCAGAACAGTAATTGGTATTTAACCTCAAACCAAAGAGAACCGAATCCCATACATGATCCTAAACCCAGACCTGCACCAAGAAAAACATGATAACATAAAGAAAGAGCACGATACACTCATTCATCGTCATCATTGTTTCCACTCCTCCCCGCTCTCCTCTTGCCCTTACCGCCCTTCAACCCCATACCGCCCTTGAAGTGCTTCTTACCACCCATCTCCATCTGCACCTCCTTGACATTCACGCCCTGCTCCGCCGCAATCAGCGCCCTCAGCTTGCGACCGCTCATATGCTTCACCATGTTCTGCGCCTGACCTTGCTGCGAATACTTTTGGTGGAAAGCTTGCTGGATATGGCCGCCGTTGCCGCCGGACTTGAAGAAGGCCTTGTCGAGCTTCTTGGACTTTTGGCCCTGTGGGAGCGCCAGCGCCGTCATCTCCGAGGTGAGCGTGGCAGTATCATCGATGTCGGCACCGTCGAGCGCCGACAACATGGCCACACGGCGGTTCTCGGGCAGATGGGCCATATCATAGAGCTCGGCGTTGAACTCGGGACCGTCGACACCGCAGCCCGGAGGCGGCTCGCAGTAGAGGAGCTTACCGTTGACGTAGTCCTTGAGGATGTAACGGACCGCACGAGACTGGTCGGGCTGACCGAGACCTTGCGTCATGTAACCACGGTGACGGGCATAGGCGTCGAGAAGCTCGTCGGCGGTGGGGACACCAGTGCCGCCTTCCTCGAGCGGCCTGGTCTTGATCTTGATACCGTAAACAGCCTCGAGGAAGGGTTGAGGAATACGGCGGGCGACGAGGGCGGCAGGGCCAGTGTACTCGCGCAGCTGGTCAATGGGGAGGACACCGTTGCAGACGAGCTCGGCCTTGGTGTTGGCGAAGTTGGGGAAGACGAGACCGGGACAATCGCAAAGCAAGACATTGTCGCTTAGGTGAATGGTCTGGAAATGCTTTGTCTTGCCGGGAGTGGAGGAGACGGACACCTTCTTGGCGCCAATGAGAGCGTTGATGGTAGAGGATTTTCCGACGTTGGGGTAACCGACGAGACCGACCTGGAGCTTGCGATCTGTGGAGAGATACAATTAGTGGTTGATCCATTGTGGTTCTGTATCATCAAAAAGAAGCTTACCTTGACCCTCTGGTTGATACTGCAGAAGAATGTCCTCCAACTCATCGACTCGCAGAATGTGCGTGTCTGGGTCGTTTTGCTCAGTGATCTCCTCCTCCTTGGCCTCCTCCTCCTCTTCTTCCTTCTCGTCGGCCTTGGGGATCTCCTCCTGCTTGGAAGGACCCTCGCCAGCATCACTCTCAGCCTCAGAATCCTCATCACTGTCGGCATATCCACCCGCCTCAATCATCTCCTTGGCCAATTGAGCCGAGAAGAACCGGTAGTCGATACCCTCGCCCTTGAGGTAGTTCGCCCACATTTTCCTTTGCTTGTATGTCATCAGATCGGCCTTGTTGATCAAAAGAAGGTTGTGCTTCTTGGGATCGACGTCTTTCACGTAGACTTCCAAGTCTTCGGAACGGAACATGAGAGGGTTTCTGGCATCGACAATCTGAACAATCACGTCGGACCGCTCGATGACTCTCCATAGCTGCCTCCACACCTCAAGATTTCGCTCGAACGGGGTCATCAACAGATCCTGGGTCTCTTGAAGTTCCGCCAACCCTCTGCGCCACTCGAGGAAGCTCTCGCGCTCCCGCTGATCGAGCTCATCACGAGTGGTTGTAGAGTCCCATTGCGGCCTCCTGGGTACGGTAAGACGGCCCTTGTTCGCCCTCTGCTTTCCAAGCACGGCCTGCTCCTCCTTAGCGGAGAGGAGGTAAGGGTTGCGCTGGTCGGTATGGATGATCTTGACGTTGTTCATTTTCTCGGCGGTGAAGTCGGTTCCGGCCAACTCGGCAGTGGCCAGGAACTCGTCGAGAGCGCCCTGCTCGGTGATGGAGCGCATCTTGACCCAGGCAGCGTCCTGCTTGTCGTTGGTAATGTATTCCTTGCCCGTCGCATGGTCGATACGAGTGACTGCTGAGACGCGCTTCCGGTCGGAACCCTTTCCCTTGCCAAACCTATCGTTCATCAACGTATTGCCGAGTCCGACGGACTTTTTGGACTTTGCGAGAACCATGTTGGCGGTTGTCTTGCTGGTCGTGGTACTTGAGTGCGGTTTTCGTACGATGTGAATCCTCCTTCGATGCCCGTGTATTTCAACGACGGCACTTTGCGACGACTGATCTTTGTCGAGTTTGTCGCAACAAAAAGAACGAATAGAAACAGAAATTGCCTTGGGAAAAATAAAGGCAAAACAGACAAGAGGTTGTGTTTCCAGCAATTCGACTGCGTCGGTGTTTGCTAGTGTAAAAAGTGACCCTGGACTTCCTGCTGATAAATCTGCGATAACCTCAATATTTCCCCAGCCGACTGGAGATGGAGGGGCAAATTCTTACAATTCGGTAACGAGCGGGATGCACTGCGCGCTACGATAGGGCAGGGGCAGCAGGGCACTCTGATGAGACCCGCTGATCGCTACCCTGCACTACACTACCTCTACACAGTACACTTCTACACTATAGGTGCCCTGCCTCTACTGTCAACAACAGCCCAGGAGCTTCCCGCTTGAGCCGATAAGATAACCTTGATTGGCCCCACCAAAATTTTACCATCCATCCCGTCGGTCATCCGCTGTGGGCATCGTCTTCCACGCACTGCAGTCCCGTCCCCTTCCTGTCGTGACTTCTACATAGGTAGTGTTCGCTAATTCGGCGTACTCCCAGCCATCTTTGTTTCTATCTCGTTCCTTCCACAACTTCCCTGGACTTGGCCTGGACTCACTTCATGAACCACCCGACCTTTGAGATCTGTCATTTTGCAGGATCGTATCCCCCTAGCCACATTAAATCTTCCGTATCACAGCCAAGATGCCCAGGGGAAAGTGGATGTAAGTAGCCTCCTACGGAACCAGCATCTCTCACACTTGCTTGTTTCCTGGCGACTGACTTGCTTCCCCTTGCTCAGTGACAAGAAGACGGCGACGCACTTCACGCTGGTGCATCGTCCGCAAAATGATCCCCTCATTCACGACGAGTCGGCACCGTCCATGGTGTTGAACCCTACACAGCGCCCCAATGCCCACAAGTCGTCGGCGGGCCTCAGTGCCCTCGCCTCCGAGCTCGGTTCTGATGCCATGAGCATCCGTGACAACGAGGGTGAGGCCGCCAACTATGGCGTCTACTTCGACGATACCGAGTACGATTACATGCAGCATTTGCGCGACCTGGGCACGGGAGCTGGAGAGGCCGTTTTCGTCGAGGCCAAACCGGTCGCAAACCAGAACAAGGGCAAGGGCAAGACGACTCTCGAGGACGCCCTGAAGCAACTCAACCTCCAGAACAACGCCCAGGATTTGCTTGACGAGGAGATCCTCCCTAATAAGAACCTCCAGAGACTCACCTACCAAGCACAGCAGGATGTTCCTGACGCCATTGCGGGTTTCCAGCCAGACATGGACCCTCGCCTACGCGAAGTACTGGAGGCCTTGGAGGACGAGGCCTACGTGGACAACGAGGAGGACGACATTTTCCAAGAACTGGCCAAGGACGCAAAGGAGATCAATGAGCACGAGTTCGAGGAGGCCTACGATGAGTTTGAGGATGACGGCTGGGAGTCGGACCACACAGTCAAGGCTAGCAAGGAGTACAAAGACGACGAAGTACCGGAGCTTGTCAACACATGTGCCGGGCAAGAAGGAGAGGGATCAGGGCCATCGGAGGATTGGTATGATGCGTTCAAGCAATACCAGCAAGACAAGAAGGCGGACAAGAAGAACAAGGGCCCGGCGGCACCATCAGAGATGCAGTCCTCGATATGGACAACGACAACAATGGGGGGACACAAGAAGAAAAGAGCCGGTGCCATGACCAACCCGTCCATGTACTCGATGAGCTCCTCGGCGCTTGTACGGACGGACGCCTTGAGCGTTCTCGATGGGCGGTTTGAGAAGCTGGAGGAGGAGTACAATGCTGATATGGACGACTTGGGTTCCGTCTCGGGGGTTTCTGCTGTCTCGACTGTTCAGGGCAACGTGAGGGCCGATTTCGATGGTATGTTGGATGAGTTCCTGGAGAACCATTCAACGGCCGGAAAGAAGAGAGTGAAGAAGGGCAAGTATCAGAGTGGCCTCGAGCAGCTGGACGAGATCAGGAGGGGACTGGGGCCTGCTAGACTCCGTCCTTCATTCATTTAACTAAAAAGTGTAAGTGTGTCTGGGGGCGTTATGGGGTACGGAAAACATAAACGGGCGCATTGCAACATGATAATTGAAGTTACTGTAAATGAAAAAGACCTGACGCAGAGTGTTCCTGTGAGCTGTAACCTATCAATACCCAAACCAACACATTCAATAATGTACACTATAATAGGTACCTACCTGCCTACCCCAGATTTTGTTTTGAGGTCAGTGCCAGCAGCGAGGCCAGAAGTGCGAGACGAAAGAGGCTTAGCGTCTTTCATTCCAAGTGCGTGCTCATTCGACGGAGACGAGGAGCGGCTGAGCGGGAAAAGCGGGTCTGAACCGGCAAAAATGTTCGAGGCAACGGGCAAGAACATTACACTACTTCTGCCACTGCCAACAGCCCTGTTGGCATGGACCTTGGCAGAGATTGGTCCGTCATTTGACAGACAGACGCAAAAGGCAGAGAGCAACAGCCGGAGGCAATTGTGTCGCCTCGCTCTCCTTCTTACGAGACGCCGCGTGCCCAGTGCTGTTGCCCGGGCAGTCTCGCCTTCATGTTCTGGAGACAGACCTTCCACTCCATACTTTTGTGTCGTTTGTCAGACTCCCCGCCTTCACTTCACCATCATCCGCTGCAACACAGGAATAGATTAATAACAATAGTAACTCATTTGCATTGACTGATACTCATTGAAGATTACCACTTTTTTTCTTTAAACTTGGCAAACAGTGTCCCTGCAGTACACGCAAACAAGGGAAGCTGAGAGGACCATTTATGCGACATCAATTTTAAAAGGGAACCGTGCATTCACTCCCTGGCTGTTCCAGCCTTTGCCCATCGATCCACGCCCTCCCCTTCCTGGCATGTCCAGTCTCCATTGAACTTTTTTTCGTCCCGCGTCCTGTCCACACCCAGCACAGCACACGTCCACTTTCAACCTGGTGCCCGGTTCCGCTTCCTTCTACACGCACCACCAACATTTCCCCGTTTGCCTTTTGCGCCTCGACCACTTTTGCACCTTCGAACATCTTCCTTGGATTGCATACCCATCCATACCTATACCCCCAGGATTTTCCCCAAATCCGCCTCAACTCCCCCAATCCTCCGCATCGACAGACAACTTCTCTACACATCCCCAATCAATCATCGAAATGGCCACCACTGCGATGGACTACGAGAACGCCAACGGCGATCGCTTCGATGGTATGTCCACGTCCTCAACTGACTGCGTCATCGCCTTCCCTACCCTGCCTGGCCTTCGCGTCAGCAATCAGCACCTGCGCCAGCACCAGACGCGGATGCAGATGAGCCACGATGGATGATGGCCTTCGCGACTTCAGCCTCAGCCTGTCCTCAGCCTGTCCTCGTCTGCATCATCATCATCATCATCATCATCATCATCATCATCATCATCATCATCATCATCATCATCATCATCATCATCATCATCATCATCATCACACCTCTTGCGTCGCGACACATTCATCTCTCTGTCCATTCACGGCTTGCCTACCTTCAATATTGCGTTCAGCAACTAACCGGTTCATCTAGAGGACGCCCCTCGCTACGACCGCGACCGTAGTGCGTCGCCGCGTCGCGATGATGGCCACGACTCTTCGCGTCGTCGCTCCATGTCTCCCAACGGCAACGACCGGTAAGCACCGCCACCAGCTCGCCTTATGCGGTCCTACCATCAAAAACACTATCATCTGACATCAACAACAGTGCTCCTGCCAAGGACGAGGGTCAGTCCAAGGGAGGTGAGGAGGATGGTGCTCGCAACCCTGGCTCTAACCTTTTCGTCACCGGCATTCACCCCAGACTGGAGGAGGCCGAGGTTACGCGTCTCTTCGAGAAGTATGGCGAGGTTGAGAAGTGTCAGATCATGAAGGACCCTCACACAGGCGAGTCTCGTGGTTTTGGCTTCGTCAAGATGATGACTCCCGAGCAGGCCAATGCCGCCAAGGAGGGTCTGCAGGGCGAGGTTATCGAGGGCAGAACTCTCAGCATTGAGATGGCTCGTCGCGCTCGTCCCCGTACCCCTACTCCTGGCAAGTACTTCGGTCCACCCAAGAGAGGTGAGTTGTCCCACGTTTCTTTCCCGAAAAGTCTCGAACTGATCCACTGAAACATAGGCGAAGGCCGCTTTGATGACCGCAATGGGGGTCGTCGTGGCGGCGGCTTCGGCGGCGGCTATGGCGGCGGTCGTGATGACTCTTACCGCGGCTACCGTGGCGGCGGTGGTTACCGTGATGACCGTGGCTACGACCGTGGTTACGACAGAGGCTATGACCGCAGCGGCGGTTATGGCGGCGGCGACCGTGGCTATGAGCGCAACAGCTACCGTGAGGACCGTGGTTACGACCGCAGCTACCGTGGTGAGGACCGCGGCTATGATCGTCGTGAGCGTGGTGGCGCTGATGAGGCCTATGGCCGCGGTGGCGACCGTTACCGTGATGACCGTGGCGGCGAGCGCTATGGTGGCAGCGGCCGTGGTGGTCCTGATGAGCGCCGTGCTCCCGGATATGACCGTGATCGCGGCTACGACCGTCCCAGCGACCGTGATGCCCGTCCTCCTCGCGACGCTGCCCCCGGTACCAGCAGCTACGGCGAGCCTGCTCCTCGTGAGGCTCGCGAGCCCTACGGTACATATTCGAATATCTGAACCCTGCTTGTGGCGAATGCCTGCTGACTTGAACAGGTACCCGCTAGGATCACGGTATCTAGGTTTCACATCCTGATTAACACCAGGCGTCGCTCTCCTTCCAGCCTCATCGGCAGCACAGTTTTCCTTTAGCTTGTTTCTTTCTCTTCGCTCTTGGCATGGAAACAAAATCGGATATCCTAAAATTCGTCGGCTGGAGTTACGGCAGATATTTGGAGGGTAATTGGCCCTGTCCCGGCGGTTCGCCCTGCACCAGACCGGCTACCTAGATGAGCCACTTTGGAGGTTGCGACACTCGACATCACATGGTATGGGCAACATGGTCGGTCAGCCGTTGGTCGACTTTGTCTAGGCCGTCACCCCCTCTACCTCTTTTCACCTACTTGGTTCAGAAAACGGAGGGGATGAAAGCCGCGCTTGTACGATTATTTTTCTTTCGCCTTCTTACGGCCAGCGGCAATATCGTGACGACTTGGCGCATCCTATCTCGACGGGGTTTTTTTTTTTTACGTAGTCGGCAAGCATGATACCAGCGCATCAACCTTCTTCAGCATCTTAATCGTGAACGCCAATGCCTGAGACATCAGTGGCAAACATTCTTAACAAAAGGTGCAACCCACCAGAGCAATTCAAAAATCGGCATGTAATCGTCCTCAGCCTCGCCGAGCTCCACCCCTCGCCTTGAACGTCTGCATTCGCCATTGTTACAGCATGCGACTTGACACCGTGTTTGATCCGCGCGCGATAATCACCACCATGGCCCTTTGACATCAAAACACCGCAGCATGGCAACCTGCTGGTGACACCGATTATGTCCTTGTTGGAAGTGGCATCCCTTCAAGGACATGGCTTCTCGTCCGCTGTGTTGTCATTTAGGCCAAACACCCGCTCAAACGCTTTCAGGTACGTTTCCGGTCGCGATGCGACGCTTCTGCGTTTTTTTTTTTGGCTTTTAACAAGTGTCCTCCATATCCCCCATCAATTTATTACGTTCACTTTGCTTTGTTGGGAACTGCTGGAGCTTCGATAATTACAGGGAAAAGGCCGATGGCAAGGCATGCGTCACTCATATCGCTACAAATTGTTAAGTTGCTTGTTTGACGAAGGAGACATCGGTTACTTGCAACAAACACGTAGGCAACAGCAAAGGACCGTCACAGAACCCACCCTCCAAGGCTTAAAGGTCGTAGAAAGTCCAGCGGTCTGGCAAACGTCTGGAATTTCTTTCGAGACCTGGGAGACAGCGTCAGCGAACATGCAACATACGAGTTACGAGACATTCCGCTTGATAAGGGACCGGTAACTGATGGCTATATTTTCTTTTATAACCGCTCTTTCTTTCTGCAAGTTTACTCGAGTTGACGCTCTTCCTGGTCTCTCATTGTCATTCTTTCGGGGATACCAGACCGGGCATCTCTCAATCTCTTTATCTTCGTTGTGTGCCTTCTACTAGACCTAAGAAACAATGTCTTCGGCTCGACTGGTAGTCGCAGGTCAGACTTGGTATCACTTAAGGATTCTTGACTCCAGTCGTGGACAATCGAGTAAGAAAAAGTCATCATAGAAGATTATCGCTCAAATTGACTCCATGCCGCAACAGCACCTCTCAGTCAGTCTTTCACACGTAACGTCTTTTTCCAAAACCCATCTCAGACAAAGGGGGAACGCCAACAAGGACACCAGAAAGCTCGGTCGAATCCTTTCTTATCACCCGTGCGTGAACAAAGACATAAAGTCTGTGCTGGATGCATCGTAAGATCCCAATGCTTCGTGCGCGTGAGCTCGGGGGGGCTTCAATAAAAACGCAACTGGTCCCCCAGGTTTCACTTACTCTTGGTCCTCATCGGTGAATGCGGCCTCATTGTCATCGGACAGATCCAATCAATCCAATAAACTTGTGTGTTTTCGTCCCTTCCTCTCTTCGCGCGCAGCCGAGACCCATCATCCCTTGCTACACAGCACACTACCACCATCACTACACCATCTCACCACCCGTCTATCCTTCTCAAACCTCCCTCGAAATGCCCCGCGTAACCAGAAGCTCCGCCAAAAACGGCCACGGGCTGTTTGACTTTATCGGGGTCGCTATAGCAAATGGAAACGTCAAGTACGATATCCCCGAACAGTACCAACACCTCTTGCCATCCCACCTCCAACAAGCCAACGACGACGAGACAGCCGCAGCCGCCCCTGACCTACTCTTCATTCACTCAAGCGCAAAGGGTACATATGTAGAAAAGGACAAGAAAGCGACCGCGATGGACGAGAGAGCTAATAAGATTGCTGCTGCCGCCTCTACTCACGCTACCAAGGTCAAAACAGCCAAGCAGGGCAAGGGCGGCTTGGATATCAACCTTGTTTTGCCCTATGGGGGTAGGGGCGTGGGTGTTAGTGTTGGCAAGAGGAGAGGGAAGGGGAAGGTGCCTAAGGCTGGGGCTGCCGCTGGCAAGAAGGATGGTGATAAGAAGAGGAAGTTGGAGAGGATCGAGGAGGTAGACGATGAGCAATATGAAGATAGTGACGAAGAGGAGGAAGAGGAAGAAAAAGATGAGGATGAGGAGTATGTACCTGATGGTAAACCTCCGGCGAAGAAGAAGCAGAGGAGGACTGCGAAGGCTACTCCCAGGAGAAAGCAGCAAAGTGTGGTCAAGGTTGCTGCTCCGAAGAAGGGGGGTAGAAAGAAGAAGGCTGAGGCTGAAGCTAAGGCTAAGGTTGGAGCTGCAGCTTTGGCTTCTGAGAAGAAAGAAGCGGAGGAAGAGAAGAAGGATACGGGAGGGGAGAAGAAGGTCAAGGAAACTGTTCAGCTTGAGGTGGCTGTGGTGGCCGTGGTGGAGGGCAACCAGGACAAGGAAGAGGAGAAGGGTGAGGAGAAGGAAGGAGAGAAGGGAGAGGAGAGAGAGAAGGAAGAGGCTGGTGATGGAAATGTTGACGAGAATTATGGGCAACAGGATCGCAATCCTGATGCTGAGCCTGAAGAGTGAGTGATGAGGAGTGAGTCAGTGGCTTTTGTTCGGAGTTAAGGGTGCTTCGTTGCAGTAAAGGGAGAGGCTGGTCCTCGAAGTCATGCATGTTGATTTGTTGTCTTTGTATAAGTTCGTTGATTGCCATGCCTATGGGTGATGTGAAAGGTTGTCTGTTTGTCGACGTAGTTGTCGTCCCCCTTTCTCGTCTGTCGGCTGTTCTATATCATGAGCTCGTGTCCCGCTCGTGTCCCGCCATTGGACACCTTTGCATAGTCAGTGTTATTTTGTCACTTTCGCTGGGTTTGAAAATCAAAACTCCCGACAACCAACCACTTCCTCACAGTCGTTAACCTGCGGTATCCAAAGCAACTTGATACACTACAGTAGAGCAGTCCCTTGGTGGAATGCCATTCTTTGCAATTCCCGCTTTCTTCCCTAAGGCAAAGATGGATTCTTCTTGTCCTCGTTAGCTCGCGTTCAGGCAGAACTCGTTTGGCAAACTGAACAGGATACAGCAGGCAGTGTATCTAGCTGCGAAGTGGATAACAAGATCACGGTTTGACAGGAGCTCGAAGCCCGCCCGCAGTATGGATGACTCCTCCACCACCACTTTCCCTTTATACAGTTGGCAAGGGTGGACGAATCACGACACCCTTTCAAGAGACGGGTTGGAGAGATGTGATGCGAATGTTGACCGCTTTGAGTAATCACTAGAGGAAGCAAATCCATGATCGACCTAGACCTAGATGACGTGTTCCCGAAATTCTCTTGGGGAAAGAGATACATGAACGAATCTCACGATAAAGATAGATGCAAACTGGACACAAGTTTGTATTTAAGGGAGTTGTCGACTCTTTGTAAAATGGCAGGTTGGATGGCGACAACGATGCTAGGTAGGTAGGTTATTTCGAGGCTGTAGTCTACTGTAGATACCTGAGTTAGTCTTCTTCGAGGTACGAGGCCATCATGATGTAAAATTCTATATGATTTCCCTGTTTCTTCCCATTACTTTGCAAGTGGCCGGAAACAAACACAGCAACCGAAAGACATGCAATAGCGGTTTTTCATGGGTGCTCAAGACGCCAATTCGGTATTTTGTCGTTGTGATGGCCGATTGTCTTTGTCATGGTGGTCGGACCCCCTACATTCGAAGTCGAGACACGCGAAAAAAAAAAAAAAAAAAAAAAAAAAAAAAAAAAAAAAAAAAAAAAAAAAAGGGGGGGGGGGGGGGGGGGGGGGGGGGGGGGGGGGGGGGGGGGGGAAAGACGTTCGTAAGCTTTGTAAGGCTCGCCGATTCGGCACCGATAAGCCTATGTATGTACACCTACAATACACGGGCTACCGGCCAGAAATACCTACTTGCCGGGGCCGAGCCGAGCAGATGCCCCTGGGTCAACACACTCACGATAGGCCACAGCAAGCAGCGTCAGCAGTCGTCGTCGGTTGCCCTGATACGGCTGTTGCTGATCTACGATTTCTGGTCTGCAGAATTCTGTGGCTTCCACTTCTTCGAAACATGTCACAAAGTCGAATGGATTCAGGCCCGCTGTACAAGCCGTGCTACTGACATGCGGAGGTATGCACTGCGGTAGAAAACGGCAGCATCTACACAGTACATATGTGAAAAGCGCAGGTGACAGACATCTAAGCAATCGTGCAGGCAAGCAGAATCAGGATCTTCGCATGCATCATAGGTAGGTAGATGTATCAGATGCTGTGCATGACGGGTGCTCGAGCCAGATTTATTTCAACGGAAGTTCAGAGAGTTAAGTTGGGATTGCGAAATGTACCTAGCGATGAATGAACGGTTGTGATGTTGCCAGTCACTTTGAGGTTTGACTGTTCTCATTCCATTTCGTTATTACAACAACCTGGAAAAATCAAAGCTTATCTTGCTACCCGTGCAACAAGGCGATCACGGCTCCGACCAGCACAACGTGCAGTTCATGACCGCCGCGGCCTCACTGCAGTGATGCCTGGAGCTGGGGCGTCACTACACTACAACACATTATACATAAGCGAGCTTCCCATCGAAATCTGGAGCGGTGCTGATTCTCATTTGTTGAAACAAATGGTCCCTCTGACTTAGGTCCGGGGAGCTACAGTAATGCGCTAGTGATACCGCCTCTTTTGAGGATCTGTACGACTCGACGGGCTGGTACGTAGTTTGATATTGATCAAAAGCGGTGTCAGCTCGCTAAAAAAGAAACAACAGTCACCAAGATACTTGACGCCCTTGATAGAACAAAGACGATAGCGGGTTGGAAGCGGGGTGCATGGAAGAAAGGCGAGGCAACGATGATGTACACCCCTTCTTACCGTGTAGACAGACTGTCGTTGTTGAATTGCCGTTTTATCCGGTTTGCGAGGAACCAGTTGGTTCTCGACCTTTAGTGTAGATCCATTCGGGAAGCTAATCAAAACTCGGCGTTAGGGAGCCAAAAGTCCATGACTGGCCACGATAGAAATGGAAGTGTCGAAACAGAAAGTTGTCAAAGTTCGGTGTAACTAATCACACCCGCATATGTAATCAAGCAGGCAATGGGAGGCTAGTATGTAGCCTAAAGTGACTAATTGGGCAGGTCGATAGGGTCCATGTGTTAAGTCAAGACCAGGCGGGGTGCCGAGACAACCCCTAATATGTACGAGGTATGTAGGGCTGGCCAAGGACGGTCAGGGCAACTGCTTCTGGTGTGCTTCTAGTGTGTACTTGTACACTACTGTAGCGCAAAGATATCAACGTGATCAACGGTGGGGCACGGCAACGGGGTGGAGGATGCCCGAAGGGCGTTGCCTGCGTCGGCATGTCGGGGCCGGTCAGTCACCTCCACCGGATGCAGGGCACCGGAGCCTGTTAAGTATGTATGTATGTAGGTATGTACAGTAGCGGGACCTCTGTAGCTGTGGGCAACTTCAGACCTCAGCGGTAGGTTTGGCAGCGGGGATGGTGGCTGGGGCGAGCTCCTGCTGATTAAACAAGCACACGAAAACGGTTTGGAGGCGTCATCGGGCGGCGTGTTCTGACCCCGATCCCCGACTCCCTCTCGTATTTTCTACTAGTGTATGTAGTGTACATAGCTCGAATGTTCAAGCCGTAGTCTTGGGGATCGGTGACGGCGGTGGGGAAATGACTTTTCAAGCAGTTTTCCTGAAAGTCCACTTCTCGAAGAAGATAATCTGTCGACGGGATGGAGAGAAGGCGAAGAGGAGTGGGCATTCCATCACAGAAAAAGAAAGAACTAAAAAGGATACACGGAAGGAGCAACACGCACCAAGGCATCAGATCCGCTTTCTCTTGATTCCAAGTGGTGGCATCCCTCCACCCTCTTTTTTTTTCCCACTGTCCCATTCCCGCCCTTTTTGCTCTTTCCCTTTTGATCTGGCGTCTTATCTCTTTGCTATTTGTGTCATCCTTTCGAGTGTGGGAGCCTCATTTTTCTGCTTTTCTCCCTTTTCCTTCCACCACTCTTCCATCCAAAGGTTGACCCCAAGGTTTGGCACCCAACCAATCCAAGTCAACTAGACTTATACACCATAGTCGGGAGATCCCATTTACAGCTGGATCCTCGCTCCAAACCTGGCTTCCTCCTTCACAGGCCAGCACCCTTCACCTTATTTTCTAATATACTCCAAAACCCAACCCTTCACACGTCTTGGTCGATCTCTTGCTCCACCTCGTTTGCTTACTCTTATACCGGATCTACTGCAATCTGAACGGCACAAAACCTCAAAGCCAGTCAAGTAACGGCACCTCTGACTCCAATTTAGTGTCCGTGAACGTGCTGTCTGCCTGCGGACTGCGACTTGCCAACCCCCCCAGGGCAACCATCACCCCCTTACGCATAATGACAACAACAAACAGATAATCTTTTTATCCTCTTTTATATTTTGGCCCAGAACAAAACTCACGACGGACTACGGTCCTTCCCTTCTATCCAACAACCAAGACCCTTGTCTTGTCAGCAAGGCTTCTCTATTAAGCCCGGCTGCCAAGAAACACCCTTCTTTCAACATCAACATGGCCGGATTCCCAAACGTGAAAGAAAAGGAGATCAGCCTCCCGAACCCCGTAGCCGACCAGAGACATCAAGACGATGAGATCGAGGGAGCACCCAGGAGCGATGACGACCTCGCAAAGATTGCCATAAACTCGTCGGCTGTGGAGGAGAACGATGAGAAGAGGGTTGAGCTGAACCGGATGAGGACCAATGCCACCAACACCAGCGTGACCACGGCCGCTACCGTCTACCCTCATGTCAAACCAAAGCCATGGTATAAACAACCAAACCCCCTGAGATGGGGGAAAATCGAACCAATCCCGGAGACGAGGAGGCCGTCGCCAGAGTACAATGCTGGTTTCTTCAGATCGCTCTTCTTTAGTTGGATGGGTCCTTTGATGACGGTAAGTGATTCAGTGTCCGAGAGGGTTATCTTCACACTGAAGCATTCACTAACACACCTCTAGACAGGATATAAACGACAGCTGGAACTCAACGACATCTACCAAGTCAACCCAGACCGGTCTGTAGATCCCCTTACTGAAAGGATGCGAGAGTCCTACAAGCGGCGGGTGGAGAAGGGGGACAAGTATCCGTTGCTTTGGGCGCTGCATGAAACTTTTTTCTGGGAATTCTGGATCGGTGGCATGTGTCAGCTTGCGGCCTCTATTCTCCAAGTCATGTCGCCCTTTACTCTTCGTTACCTCATCCAGTTTGCAACGAACGCCTGGGTCGCCACCCACTCTGGCGCACCACCGCCGGGTATCGGACCCGGCTTGGGATTGGTCTTTGGTATCACGGCCATGCAAATTTTGCAAAGCTTGTGCATTAACCACTTCATTTACCGCGGTATGCTTATCGGAGGTATGGCTAGGGCCTCTCTAATCAGCTTGATCTACGAAAAGTCCATGGTCATCTCAGGTCGTGCCAAGGCAGGTGGCGCTGATGCGTCAGATGTTCCCGCTGCCAAGGCGGCTGCTGAGAAGGATGCAACGAAGAAGCGCAAGAAAAAGGGCAAGAAGGGCCAGGCCGGTGTTGAAGGTGATGGTGCTGGCTGGGGTAACGGAAGAATTGTGAGTGCAACCGAAACAACTACAGTATGTTATTGTGGTAGTGGCTAACAAGTTTGCAGATCAACTTGATGAGCGTCGATACTTACAGAATTGACCAGGCCTCTGGTTTGTTCCATATTATCTGGACCGCCCCCATCTCCATCATCATCACCCTGGTGCTGCTGCTTGTCAACCTGACCTACAGCGCGCTCGCCGGTTTTGCCTTGCTGATCATTGGTATCCCCGTGCTCACCAAGGCTATCAAGAGTCTCTTCGCCCGCAGAAAGGCCATCAACAAGATCACCGATCAAAGAGTTGGCCTGACCCAGGAAATCCTTCAGTCCGTCCGCTTCGTCAAATTCTTCGGCTGGGAAAGCTCATTTCTGAAGCGTCTTCAAGAGTTCCGCGATCGCGAGGTATCAGCGATTCAGGTGTTGCTGGCTCTTCGTAACGCGATCATGGCCATTAGTATTTCGCTTCCGATCTTCGCATCCATGCTTGCCTTCATCACCTACTCTTTGACCAACCACGGCTTGGCGCCGGCCAAGGTTTTCTCGTCTCTCGCCCTTTTCAACGGTCTTAGAATGCCATTGAACATGCTTCCCCTGGTCATCGGTCAGGTGACGGATGCATGGTCCTCTATCTCCCGTATCCAGGACTTCTTGCTTTCGGAGGAACGAGAGGATGAAGCTATCATCAAGCCCGATGCTCCTAACGCTATCGAAGTTCACGACGCCTCTTTCACCTGGGAAAGAACGCCAACTCAAGAGAGCGAATCTACAGTGGGCGGTACTGGTCCGAAATCAAAGCCTGAAAAGGGTTCCAAGGGAAAGCCCAAGGATCTCGAGGCGGCTACTCCTCCTTCCGGTGACGACTCGAGCACCTTGGTTGAAGAACAGGAACCGTTCAAGCTTCAGGATCTCAATTTCACCATTGGCAGAAACGAGTTGGTTGCCGTCATCGGTTCCGTCGGCAGTGGAAAGACTTCACTGCTTTCTGCCTTGGCTGGTGACATGCGCAAGACCAGCGGCGAGGTCGTTCTTGGCGCTCAAAGAGCTTTCTGCCCTCAGTACGCCTGGATTCAGAACGCGACTCTCAAGGACAACATCCTTTTTGGAAAGGAGATGGACCCTGAATGGTACCGCGATGTTATCAAGGCTTGCGCGTTGCAGCCGGATTTGGATATGCTTCCCAACAATGACTTGACCGAGATTGGTGAAAGAGGTATCACCATTTCTGGTGGTCAAAAGCAGAGACTCAACATTGCCCGTGCAATTTACTTTGATGCCGACATCGTTCTCATGGACGACCCCCTGAGTGCTGTCGATGCCCACGTGGGTCGCCATATCTTTGATAACGCTATTCTTGGTTTGCTGAAAGACAAGGCCCGTATTTTGGCAACTCATCAACTTTGGGTTCTGAACCGCTGCGACCGCATCATTTGGATGGATGGTGGTCGTATCCAAGCAGTGGACACTTTTGACAACATTATGAGGGATTCCGAGGAGTTCAGACAGCTCCTAGAATCAACCGCCCAAGAAGACAAGAAGGATGATGCCGAAGCTCCTGCCGTAGCTAGCGAGGAAGAAGCGCCCAAGAAGAAGAAGAAGGCCAAGGGTCTCATGCAGGCTGAAGAGCGTGCTGTGGCCAGCGTCCCATGGTCGGTTTATACGTCCTACGTCAAGGCCTCCGGCAGCTTTCTGAATGCCCCCATCGTTCTCGTGCTCTTGGTCATCTCCCAGGGATCCAACATCATGACTAGCTTGTGGCTTTCGTGGTGGACTTCCGACAAGTTCGGCCTGAGTCTGGGGCAATACATCGGTGTCTATGCAGGTCTCGGTGCGGCGCAAGCTCTCCTCATGTTCGCATTCATGGTTTCTCTATCGATCTTCGGTACTACGGCGAGTAAGAACATGTTGAGGCAGGCCACCTTCCGCGTGTTGCGCGCCCCCATGTCTTTCTTCGATACTACTCCTCTCGGTCGCATTACCAACCGTTTCAGCCGCGATGTGGATGTCATGGACAACAACCTTACGGATGCTTTGCGCATGTACTTCTTCAGCATTGGAGCTATTATCTCAACTTTTGCTCTGATCATTGCATACTTCTACTACTTTGCCATCGCGCTCGTACCTCTTTTCGCCCTGTTCCTCTTTGCTACTGGCTACTACCGCTCATCGGCCCGCGAGGTCAAACGTTTTGAGGCCGTCCTTCGTTCCTCGGTGTTTGCCAAGTTCAACGAAGGGTTGTCTGGTGTTGCCTCCATCAGAGCGTATGGCCTCCAGAACCGGTTTGTGGTGGACATGAGGAAGGCTATTGACGACATGGACTCGGCGTACTTCCTGACTTATTCGAATCAGAGATGGCTATCGACCAGACTGGACATGATTGGTAATGCCTTGGTCTTCACCACGGGTATCCTCGTTGTCACCTCCCGTTTCTCGGTCAACCCCTCGATTGCCGGCTTGGTGTTGTCCTATATCTTGGCTATAGTGCAGATGATTCAGTTCACTGTCCGTCAGCTGGCCGAAGTCGAGAACGGCATGAACGCCGTCGAGCGTCTCTTGTACTACGGGACCCAGCTTGAGGAGGAGGCCCCATCCAAGACCATCGATGTCCGCCCCAGCTGGCCCGAGAAGGGTGAGATCATTTTCGACAATGTTGAGATGCGGTATCGTGCTGGTCTTCCTCTCGTTCTTCAGGGCCTCAATGTGCACATCCAGGGCGGCGAGCGTATAGGTATCGTCGGCCGGACTGGTGCAGGAAAGAGTTCTATTATGTCTACGCTCTTCCGTCTCGTGGAGATTTCCAGCGGTCACATCACCATCGATGGCATTGACATTTCCACGATCGGTCTCCAAGACCTCCGTTCTCGCCTGGCCATCATCCCTCAAGACCCAACCCTCTTCCGCGGTACCGTACGCAGCAACCTCGATCCCTTCGGTGAGCATACCGACTTGGAGCTCTGGTCTGCCCTGCGCCAAGCCGATCTCGTCCAAGATGAACAGGTCACCACCACAACCGCCACCCCCAGCGCCAGCGGCAATGCCCTTGTCGTCGCCGACGCTCCCGCTGCTACCAACGGCAACTCCAACAACCGTATCAACCTCGACTCGGTCGTCGAAGAAGACGGACTCAACTTCTCCCTCGGCCAGCGCCAGCTCATGGCCCTCGCCCGCGCTCTCGTGCGCGGCTCCCAGATCATCGTCTGCGACGAGGCCACATCCAGTGTTGACATGGAGACGGACGACAAGATCCAGCGCACCATGGCTAGCGCGTTCCGCGGCAAGACGTTACTGTGCATCGCGCATCGGCTGAGGACTATCATCAACTACGACCGCATTTGTGTGATGGATAAAGGACGCATTGCGGAGATTGGCACGCCCATGGAGCTGTTCATGATGGAGGGAGGTATTTTCAAGGGGATGTGTGAGAGGAGTGGAATTAGAGCGGAGGATATAAGGTTGGCGAGGGAAGTTGTTGATCATGATCGGGCTTTGTAAATTGTGTGCAAGTAAAAGGGGTGGGAGGTTGATATGATGAGGTGGAGGTTTTCTGCAGGGTGGATGAGATGAGAGATGATCAGTATGATAGATGCGATGATAGTCGGTTCTGATTGATGGCGGTTTATGATACCAAAACTCGAAGAGAAGACGAAGACGGATGGGGTGGAATGGCACGGAAAAAGGCAAAGCGATACTAAAAGAGAATGCCCTATAGAAGAAAAACAAGGTATATACATAGTTTAAACACGTAATTACCTATTGTAGCACGAAGGAGGTTTTTTGGATTTCGAGAGTGTTCATTGATATGTTTTGGGTTCCTTAAAGAATCTTTATAGATCTCAGTGTCTTTTTATCATTGTATGTAGTTCATAGCACATACTGATACAGCACTACCCTCTTGTCCATTACTTGTCTTTGGAGCCGCACCGCTCAAAAGAGAGAGAAAAAAAAAGAGGTTGCACATGATGCACATGATGATACTTTACCCACCCATCTTCACGTCTCACAAAGTCAAGCTGTAAAACTCCAAAAAAAAACCTAGACTTTCGAATACCTACAGTACCTACCTAGATTCAACAAGGTCTACTTGGCTGAGGCGCGCCTCTTGGTGTTACCCGTCTCCACTGCATACGTATGCAGAAAACGAAGCAGCCAGACACACAATACCTAACCAGGTGCGGAGCTCCCAGTGTCTCGTGTCACCGGTATATTGACTAAATGAATCAATCAATTAGTGGGCCGGAGAGCTGCATGATCTTGCAGTGAGTCTCTTGCATTTTCTGGTGGCAGGTGATGAAAGACAATTTCAAAGACAGAAACAGATGAAGACAGAGACAGTGGAACGGAAACGAAACAAAACGTAGCTTTTCAGGACAGACAGACATCATGTCATGTGGCCAAATCGACGGAGCAGAAGGAGCAATCATGGGAGGACTATGCTGTCTTGTCCGTCAAGGACCATATCAAGGCGGCAGGCAGGCAGGAATGCAACCAACGCAAGGGACGTGATTGACTGGGTTATTTGAAGAAGACCATGATTGATGTAAACGATAACGTGAAAATCTAACCCAAGATATACAAGTCAATTTCGCTATGCCTATGCTACTGCAGTGCTGACTGATGCAATGCACGACGAGTTGACAAGACAGGAAGCCAGATACATCTACGGACAATCGTAAAGCGCGGTTAGAACTCCTCAATCCAAAAGAAACCGTTCGCAAGGATCACAAGCAACAGAAAATGGTATTCGTCCATGTATATGCACGTTCAGACTGGGGTGGATAAAAGAGGTAAGGTGAGTTAAGGTAGGTAGTGATGATGGCGATGATGATTATGATGATAATGATTAGTATTTTCAAACCCGCAAACTGTAACAGGACCCGGACCGATGAACTCCTCTGATCGATTGAATGCCGCCCCATGCGTTGTGAAGAAATTTTGAGTTTGGGATTAGGTGCACAGCGCTGTCACCGAAGGATATCGGATTCGAAGATGTTATGACGCGATATCCCTGGAGTTCTCCATTGTGATTACCTCCTGGTTGCCCCGATTCTCAACCAATTTAATACCTTCCACTGTGCCTAGGATCATAATGGCCCTCGTGATAGCCCGGGTTATTGTATCCTCCCGGAGGAGGGAACGCCTGCGGGTCATCGCCCAACAAATCATCCAAGAACGCGCTCGGTGCGCGCCCACTCTCTGGCCTGTTCAACTGGTTGACCGAGCTACTGCTAAACGCTCTTGACGGTGATGTCCTCGTCGTCGTGCCCATCACTGGTCCAACGTTCGGCGACTCGGGCGGCGTCTGTCCCATCATGCTACCACCACTCGGCCGTCTTGACATCGGGCGGAGGTTCGACATGCTGATCGAGTTACCGTGGCTGTGACCCATAGGAGCAGCGGCCGAAGAAGCGTAGAATCCGGAGGGGAGGAAGGCCGAGTGGCGGTTGTTGGCCATGGTGCTGTTCCGGTCTCCCGGTTGCGCAGTCGGCGAGAAGAACAGCTGGCTCTGGCTGGGGGTACC
Source organism: Neurospora discreta FGSC 8579 (assembly GCA_009805215.1). Classification (NCBI taxonomy): domain Eukaryota; kingdom Fungi; phylum Ascomycota; class Sordariomycetes; order Sordariales; family Sordariaceae; genus Neurospora; species Neurospora discreta. The sequence goes on along the minus strand of RANX01000064.1, from coordinate 142,361 downwards.
AGCGGCGGGCGCCGGGCCGCGAGACTTGCGGTTGTTGGCGAGGCCGGTGTTGCTGCCGGCGACGAGCGAGGGGTTCGAGTTGAGGTCCGAGTACTTGTAGAACTTGGGCGGGGACGGGAAGCCCTTGTCGTCGCCAATAGTCTGGGCCATAGCGGCGCGCTCGACGGAACGGTGGAGGAGACAGGCGATGACGGTTCGCCAGATGACAATAGCCAGACCAAAGGCGCCGAGGATGGCGCCGACGCAAATGAAGACGGTACCGTGGGGGAGCGACGAGTGCTTCATGAAGGGCGCATTTTGCGTAGGCGGAACGGTGGGCGCGGGATATTCCGGGATACCAATCTTGGTGAGAGTGGGAAGACCGGTTAGGAGTGTAGGTGGTCCCGTCGCTGCATCCGTGTTCCCAACCGTCAACGGCGGTATACTATCAGTTCCGGTCGAAGTAGGCGAGGCTTCGGATGCCGTAGGAGTGACGGTCACTTGTGATGTGCTTGCCGAGCTCGAGGAGACAGTTGTCGACGACGACGACGGTTGTTGCGCCAATACACCAGTCGATAGCCAGAGGGCTGATAGAAGCAAGGAGCGCTTCAGCGACAGTGGTGGTGACAGCATAGTGATCGCTATGGCTATATCCCGTCGGGGTCGGGGACCTTTAAAGAAGGGGTTTGACGGAGAGGACCGAGCAACGGAAATCGGTCCCTATATCCACCAAGGTATCGCGAACCGATCTCTCGATGCAGAGTAAGCTAGATCGACGACGGGCTGCAGCCACGATCCGCAGTTATCGATGTGAGGGTGGTGAGTGGCCGAAAGCCGGAAACTGGTGGTTACTCAAGGGCTTCGTGCCGTGGTAAATCTTGAGGGGAAAAACGACAGTAAAATCAGGCACTTGCTGAAAGTAGTCTGGATGAATGAGATTCAATGTCAACGAGTGTTGGTTGCAAACTTGACCAAATCAGGTCATGGTCGTCTTTGGAGGGAGATTGTCCATAAAATGCATGGATGGAGTCGACGGGGTCTAGAGAGCGAAAGGTTGAATGAGGGCCAGGGAAAAGGAGAGGGACCTACCCACGGGGAGGGACCAGTTGACAGGGACCCCTTCTTGCCCGCCCTAGTGTTGGTCCCCGATTTCCACCCCATTCCTTCCGCGCTGCTCCCCCAGACCAAGCCGATCCAAGGGAACCACCCAGGTTGGCCACTCACAGCCACACTCCTGCCAGGGCATTTGTGATTCTGGGAAACATTTGCGCCGCGGCGTCCCCAGCTCAGGGCAACATAACATCAACGCTCTCAGCCCTTATTCAGCTGTCGTGTAGTCAGATAATCCGTCGTGCAAAACGGCTTGGACGGTGTGCTGGGACATGATTCGACACACATGGATAATGTCTGGCATGGATGGCATCCTCCAAGGGCGACGAATGCTGGCTGCAGAAGCGGCCCTTGCAGCACGTCATTCGAGTCAGGCAATGTAGCACCTGCAAGAAGGGTTTTGCTAAGACAAAGTGAAAACGCTATTTCCACCCTGCCCAGGCTTTGCTCTTTGAAAGGCGGGCCCCAGTTCCCCCTCATCTGAACAAAATTGTAATCCTTGCTGTGTTGCTCAAAACAATCAAAGAAGAAAAAGTAAAGATGTCTCTGCTACGTCCACTTGTGAGGCTCAATGTTTCACAGCTGCACGGTTGACGACATGACGTTCAGCCCTTCCTTTCTTGGGTCGAAATTGAAGATGCAGCGGTCCCGCCGTGCGTGCTTGGTCACTATCTGCACAGTGCTCACCTGTCCTTCCAGCGCCCCCGGCTGACCTCAACGCCGCTGAACCTCAAGCTGCCATCTGTGGCCAGCTGCTGACCTGGCCAGTGCTTTTCCCAAGTAGGTATTTGGCCGTGTTCAAGGCTCGGTTGCCACTTGACGGTACCTCAAAGCTGTCAAACCACCGAATCACTGCAAGTGTACTATCAAGTGGTTACTCTCAGTGTGGTCCAAAATTTCATACGAACCATCAATCGCCTTCACCACCAAATCAACTATCACGACTTTGCGGCCGCCCGACTTTCCGGCGAACCATCATTTCCATCTTGACTGCCATATCTGGCACAACAACGTTTGACACGTCGACTTGTACAACAGACTTTTTCCCACTTCGATCGATTGTTGAGATCTCGTCAAGATGGGTGTCGCTAAACGTACAAGAAAATTCGCTACGGCACGTGACTTCTATAATGCCCCCTTCTCATCTCACTTCTCATACTCACCACCATGGACCTCACCCCCCCCCCCCACTGGGGGTGATGGTCAATATGTGTGTGAATGATGAGCATGATGATGGATCAGACACATGATCATAAACAACGTATCTACTAACACACTCATCAGGTCAAGCGCATGATCGGCAAGAACGATGAGCGCCGCAAGACCGAGGTTCAGAAGAAGCAAGAGTTGGAGTTGCAAAAGAAGAAGGAGGCCGCCGTTCGAGAGATCCCTCAGATGCCTTCGTCCATGTTCTTCCAGCACAACGAGGCCCTTGTGCCTCCCTACAACGTCCTCGTCGATACCAACTTCCTCTCCCGAACCGTCGGCGCCAAGCTCCCCCTCATGGAGACAGCCATGGACTGCCTCTTTGCCTCGGTCAACATCATCATCACATCATGCGTCATGGCCGAGCTGGAGAAGCTCGGTCCCAAGTACCGCGTTGCCTTGATGATTGCCCGTGACGAGCGGTGGACTCGTCTCACTTGCGACCACAAGGGAACGTACGCCGATGACTGCATTGTCGAGCGTATCCAAAAGCACAGGATATATATCGTTGCTAGTAGGTTTTACTCTTCTTTTCTTTTTTTCCTTTTTTTCTTTTTCTGGGTTGGGGGGTTCCTATTTTTCTTGTGTTTCTCTCCACTTCCCCGGTCCTACCGTTTGTCGAGTGTATGTAAGCATGTATGCTAACTCTACAAAACACAGCCAACGATAGAGATTTGAAGAGGAGAATCCGCAAGGTTCCTGGTGTGCCCATCATGTCATGCGGCAAGGGCAAGTACGCCATTGAGAGACTTCCTGGTGCTCCTGCCTCGTAAAGTGGTGGTTGATCAACTAAGGACACGGCATCAAACTGCACAGCTGCCACCACAAAGCCTTGGTCATGTACCAACTTGGGGTTCAAGCGCGAAACCACAAGCGTCAAGAGCGAAACTATTCACGGCACCCACACGACGCCGTAGTACTTACCAATGCGTGAGCAAAAGTAGCGTCTCTGGCACATACCATCTGCCAACTACAAGCCATTGATGATCAGTCAGTATTGAAAGTAGCCTAAAGTGGCTGCGGGGAGGAGGGACGATAACAGGATGTTGTCGGTTGGTTTGGCTGATACGCGAACTGTCAACTCAACAACATCCCATTTACCGGGCGACTGATGTATCGGCCGAGATGGTTGGAGATCTCAGGTTAGAGCAGAAAGCATCAAAAGGAAAGAAGGAAGAGGGTTACCAGCAAAAAAGGGGATACCATACCACATCGCATCTGGGTTATAGAGGTTTCACAAATAGGGTTTTACATTTTTCGCTCGGCGTTAATAACTTTTTTGATTCGATTTCGTCTTATTTGACCTTTGACTTACAAATCGTCACCGCTTACTCCTCCTTGTTGGCTCCTCTCGAGTTAACGTGATCGGTTTTTATTATGCTCCTAACTCGAACATGGGTCAGCTTTAGACCAACGGCGTATGTGAATCTTTTTCCCATCCCATTATTCCACTGCTGAACTGTGATCGTGCGATTCCCACGACGGGTGCTGTCGTCGCCAGTCGCAGAGGAGGGGATCGCGACAACGGAACACACAGGTCGCACATCTCACGCTATGAACACTACGCAAACTCAAATCACAGAAACCAAATCAAAATGACCCAGTCGTGGCGTCAGTCGCTAGAACAGAAGTCAGAATTTAGCTTGTGCAACGTTTTCCACATGGAGAACGGAAAGACAGACACTGGAGAATTAGAGAAAAAATAATGGAAAAAAAAAAAAAAAGGTTTGAAAAAAGCTCAACGGCCCATGATAGAGATCAAACCCGTCCAGTCGAGCTGCCGCTTACGAAAATCCAGGGATTTTTCTGGTTCCACCTTCCTAGCACGTCTGCTACTGAGAGTTGCTTAAAGATTTGACCTGCAGGCTTACATGGCCTAAGGTAATCAAACACCCAATGTCCGAAGCTGCCGCCGGATAGCAAGAGATCCAGACTTCAAGCACAGAGCAAGACTGCGAGTAATATTTGTACAGCAATAATGGAGGTGAGGCCCAGTTTCGATTCTCTTAAACATCAGTGTGTATATCGAGGTAGATAGTTCACGCCAACCGACAGTCAAATACGTATCAAGTATGATGACCGTAAGGACGGACATATGCAGACCCGAGTAGTGTACACTATCACTGTAAGAACTCCAACCGCCGCCATCTCAAAAAATAGACATCTCGTCTGTTCCATTTCCTCACTCTTTGATACGCCATTGACCTCAAACCTGACATGGCCCCTAGATCAACCTCCATGACGATGTCCCTTGGGCGCCATACGCCGCTTACACAATGCAATGACCACCATCTTTTGCCATGTCTTTTGCGTATGTATATCTGATAACAAGACATCCCTCTCCGATGATCCTAAAATTGAGAAAAAAGATGATATCACAGACCCCATTGACCAAGTCCCCGATGCCGACTCCAGCTTTTGAGACCTCTCTTTTTGCCTTTTCAGCTCCAAAGAAAAACGGAAGAAAATTTTGATAACAATAAGAAGATGGGTATTGTTGTTTCCATTTGCCCCCCTTTATGCTCTGTCATGCTCCCTCCTTACCGACAGTCAATTGCGTGGATGTAGATAGCTGATGGCTACGCAAGCCACTCCTCATCAGCCCGCTTGTTCCCTCGCATCACCAATCCCTCGTCATCCGAATCAGAATCCTCCTCATCCTCCTCGCTCTCGGAATCAGCTCCACCATTTACGATACGTCCATTGATCCCATCGTGACCATTTTGATGCCCGTTTTGGTGCTGGTAATGTTCCTCCTGTTGGTGATGATTATTATGATTATTGTCGATATTATTGCCGCCGCCTCCTCCGTCATACTCCTCGATCATCCATGTGAGACCGTTAGCTTGCTCCTCTAGCGGGAACACTTCGCGGGCGTACTCCTCCAGTCCTCTTGGACCTTCCCACAGCTCCAGGGCCGCCCGAGGGCAGCTTCTTTCCAGCTCCATGTCGCCAAAGTACGGTGGTTGTTTCTCGGGATCCTCGTTGTGCAGGTTGAAGAGCTCCTCGAGCGCCTCCAATTGGATTCGATAGCCCTCGGGAATCTTGACCTTGACCTCGATTGGTCCGCGGACGTACCGTACCGGTCGGCCGACACCCCGGGAAAAGACCTCGCATGCTTCTAGAGGCGTGAGCATCTCGTATGCTAGAGCGATACGCTTGCCACCACCCCACTTCTTGACACCATCCTTGAAAATCTGCAGAATAGCCGGGCCAACATCGTGCTCAGCGTCAAGCCACGGGAGCTTGGCGTTTGGATGGAAGGGCGCTTGCCAGATCCACGATCCGTCCGGCTGTAAATCGGTGCAAAAGAGGGGGTATGGCAGCGATGTGAAGTTATTGTTGTAAATGCCGGTGTAGACAAAGGTTGCCGGGATGCCAATCTCCTTCACATAGTCCTCCACACGGTGCTTCGACGCCCAGAGCGGTAGTGATGGCCAGTCCTTGTTGTAGGCATGGTGGTCGGGCATCGAGGAGTAGACGTAGTGTTGAACTCCGGCCTTCTTAGCAGCGTCTGCCAGGGCCATGCCGATCCTTTCCTCGTCGCCGTAGAATGTGGTGTTGATGAAGGCAAGCTGGGCGCCTCTGAAAAGTTCGGAAATGAGGGCGTCGTTCACGCCGATGCCGGATATGGGTCCATTCTTGGTGACGTCGACACATTGTCCCTTTTCACTTTCCGCAGGGGTCTCTTTGGTGTAAAGCTCACCCTGCAGAACGGTAACGTTGGGATTCGTCGACACTTCGGTAGCCACAACACCCTCGAGATTCCTCATTTGGGCTCGTACGTGGAAGCCAACGGCAGTGGCTACTCTGATGAAAGAAGCAGCCTGTCGGCCGGCGGCGTTGATGACCGCAATCGTCTTATCGGGGGTCGGCATGGGGCGTTTAGCAGGACGCCAAGTCAGAGAGTTGTTTCGCGACATGAGAGGGGACATCTCTGAGTAGGAGGAACGAGAGTGTTTGTGCCGCCTCTCTTCATTGTGCATGTTGTTGGGGATTTTGATGTCCCTCGGTGCTGGCCTCAATGGTAGCTCTGATAGAATTTCGGCCGGCATGGTGGGCTAGTGCGATGGACGGGTGTCACCGTCCTCCCAAAGATTCCCTGACTGTCTCAAACTTTTTCTACGAGGACGAGAGCCCGGCTAAAGATGTTGTGTCTCCCCAGAAAACAGGAGTCCTTTTCGAACAGGTGTTGGCGCAAAGACGCTCTTGCCTGTTGCTTAAATGCGCTTAATGAAATTCCTGTTGCAACCACCAATGCAGGTATCCGTTGCGACCCTTCAAATTTTAGAAGCAGCAGGGGAGACTCAGGGAGGGTGATGCTGATGTTGGGCCGTAGGAAGAAAAAAAAAAAGAAAAAAGGGTCGAGCTAAGCACGAGACCGGGCGATCGTGGTTCTGGAAGTGCAAGGGCGGCGCAGGCGATACCGGTGAGTAAATTGCGACCAAGGACAGGAAACTACCCAGAAAGTGCAGGGCAGCGGTTCGATTGGGTTGCTCTGGTCTGCTGATGTGCTTGCTGGCGGAACAGTGGCCCCGTGTACCGCGGATGGAATGGCGGTATCGTGCTGAGTCGATGGCGTATTCTCTTTCTTTCTTGACCCGTCGTTTATCTATCAGCGGGGTTCCAATGGCGGTGTTAGAGATGTATGGTACTGCGTGCTGCACTGAGTGCTGGTTGTCGCTGCGGGGGGGTAATTGGACGGACGGATAGTAGGTCGGGTGGGTGAAAAACCGCAGGCGGCCAGGCAGAACGGGGGACGAAGGAAGGGCGACAGGGCAGGCAGGGGAGGTGAGAGTGAGCTCAGTGAGAGCCAACTGGACGGAAGCAAGCAAGATAGATCAAGTACCTTTATTTATAAGGTATGTACACGTTTCTCGTACCTGTTATATTTATGTCTGAAAACGATTGCCGTCTGCTGCGTTGCCAACTCAGGGGCGGGACCCGGACTTCGAAGATCAATCGACAAAAGTGAAGACCTGATGCCTGTGGGCGAGATCTTACAGATATGGGCAGCCGATAAGATAGGGACCGGGACTCCGGAAAGGCCAACCAACAGGGCGGGAAGGAATCTCCAAAAAGACCCAGAACTCGGAAGTAGCCAGCAGCAGGATGTTGACAGTAACGGGCAAGAGGGATTGAAATCGAAACAAGAGCGAGAGAAGTACGAGCGTATGGACGGAGTGCGGTTTAATAGCAAGGAGGTCCCCTGGCTGCTAAGTACGTAGAAGATGAGAGCGAAGGGCTCAACAAGCACCAAACAAAGGGAAGCAAATAGAAAACGAGTCTGGCCAATCGCATGGCGAGCAGCTATCCACTGGGTGAACCATCCAAGTATGTAGTTATGTACATAGCCCGCGAGGTGCGCGCAATGGTCCGGGCATGGTGCCCTCTGGTCACCTAGGGCATGGCTTCTCGTTTTCTCTCTGGCTCCCGTCATCTGGGTCTTCAAGGTGCCTGTAGGTGGTCCCGCTCGCTCCTTCTCAGCGGCTCCCGCCAGGGCAGGCGGACACCAGGCGGAGGACAGGGACCAGAATTTGCGATTTTACGGGGTTAATGGAGCCAGGAATGCAGTCCACTGCGAGTCCACACCCGGGGTCCCGTCCCCGTGCCCGACACCGGGTTCCACTCTGGACCAAGCCCTGGTCGGCTGGTCCTGCTCGTCGACGACGTGTGCCCCATCTCCTTTTCGAGGACAACACTGCAAGCAAACAAGCAAGCATAGGCACCCTTTTCTTTTTTTCTTTCTTTTTTGTTCTTTCTCTTTTATTCTTTCTCTTTTTTTCTTTTTCCCGGCATTCACAGTTCAACGGTTATCCGTCAAATTGGCATCATCAACAACTAGCATATCGTGGGGAAGACGGCATTGGCGACGGAAGCAAGGCCCAGGACCCAGACGGGAATCCATTCCTTACTAGACGCGGAAGCTCTTCAGACGGGATCGGGCATGTTCCCCAGTCTTGAGGCTGTCCACTATCGCCCTATGTACCCCAGCTAATTGGATACCGGTGCCTGAAGTAGCAGTCCCGGTATGACTGGGTCTTGGTATCTAGATAAAGGTGCAGCTGAGGAGGGCCACGCGGTCCATGACTTCAGGTTACGGCGGGCGATCCATGACTTGGAACGTCGAGCCAAGATTGCTCAGAGCTCGCAGATGCTCTGCAAAAGGCTAAAGCATGGCGAGCTGAGGGGGTGCCGTCCCGTCTCGTTGGCGGCAGGAAAGACAGTCTAGTGTCGTCTGTGCAATGCGAGTTGTTATGGAACAACAGGACCAGACGATGCGGGGAATGATAAGCGATAGATAACCACGCGAATCACAATGTTCTTCAGTTGAGGATATTTGTACTTGTACGACCGCAGTGGGCATAAGGGACAAAAGAGTTGGATCATGGTGGTTGCATGGCTTTCTAATCTTACAGAGCGGTCAACCAGCAGCTATCAAAGGTTCATCATCATGGCTCAGCCTGAAAGGGGTGGTTCTCTTCGCCTCTGTCGTAATCAGCCAAACACGGACAATGGTCGATGCGGATGATGACATGATGCCCGGAATGCCATGGCCTTAGTTTGCCCGGCCGACAACATGTGGACAGTATGGAACCCAAACGGGCAAGAGGTGTGGTGTGCGGTTGTCAGGTCTTCTCGATGAATCAGATAAACACGATAAGCTAGACCATTTGCTCAGCAGAGTGATAACGAAAACCCATGGCATTGGCAGGCATAGCCGGTACACTAGTTTTAAGGATTTAAATTGTCGATCAACAAGTGTTTATCAGGACAGCATCTCGTTGTTTCTTGGGCCTGCATAGGCCTAGACTTCTCACTCACAGGTCATGTGCCTCTGTCGTTGATCCTGGCTTCAGCTTCTTGCCTTGCCAGTTTGAGGTCTTCCCCGGTGTCAGGTGGTTTCCTACCTAGGTGCCCGCGCTCTGTTGGACTTCCATTTCCAAGTTTCTTTTCCGAAGTATCACCTAAAAATTCAAGCATCGCATCCTTTTGCGCAAAGAGGCCAAAGTCTGGCGCCGAAAAACTTTCCGATGACGTTTGGACGGACGCTGTGTGGACGGCAGGCGGCTCCGGCCTTTCTCATGCAGCTAAGAGGTTGCTCTTACCTTATACCTTCCCCATCCAGTCTCCAAATCCCATTCTCTTTAGTCAAGGTTCTTGGCAACTCCCACACTCTTGCCGCTCAGCTGCGCGGAAGACGTCTGGCGAGATTACTTCGTCAAAGCTTTCAGCGCTCAGCGATCCCCAAACCGCAATTTGTCTGAAGCCTCAGGCGAGACCTTATTTGCGCATCTTATCATGGCATGGAGTCCGTTCCAATACGACCTGCCATCCCTCTGGAATCTTCTCTGCCGTTGACTGACGTGATAGAGGGTGGCTCAATATCTACCGGCGCCTCTGTATAACACGCTGATACTACCTTACCGAAGGGTCGTTGTCCACCGATGGACTCTTCCAGGAGGCTCAAGTCGTCGTCGTCGTTCCAGCTACCGACAGTGCCTATAACTTAGCGGTGACCTTCCTGACAGTACCTACACCTGACAGGCCAAAGGAAAAAGTCGGAACAATAAAAAAAAAAGGCTTGCAGAAAGGGCGCTGGTACGTGTAGAGCTGGATGACCGGTTGGTTTCCAAGCGGGCGGCGGATCCCTCTTTTTCTCTTACGTACAAACCGGCTCACTAACACCCTTTCGGAGCAGTCTCATGGCACTTGAGTTACCCTCCCACAGGCGTCCATGTCGTCCACCAACCCTCGACATTGGCAATATTGGATCGGCATCGGCTCCCGACTTTGCTGCCTCGTTCCTCGTGCAAACACTATTTCCGCGGATGTCGCCTATGCAAGGAACCAGAATTCCCGGCTGACCTATTTTTTTCGTGTTCAGAGAAACTGTCAATAACCTTACCGCCGAAGTCCGTTTGGCTCGTCGCTGAAACCATACAACACAATGACATTTTGACACTACCGGGAGCCTTGCCGACCGATAGCAACACTGGCACGTGAAGCGGCGAAGCCCATAGCCGTAAGGCACCTCTGGGAGGGGGCTTCTTTCAGTGCACCGCAGTGCCCTACGACCTACGAAACAAGCTTGACAGGTCCCGTTTCTTCCCCGCAATTTCCTATTCCACTGGTGCTCCTGTTGGCGGGTCAACAGGGCGGGGAAAGAAAGAAAGGAGTTCTGTTTGGTTGCCGTGGCGGTCAAGAAGAAGAAAAAAACAAGCAGCGGCGGCGGCACCATGCCGGCGTCAACCCATCCCGCTGGCGTCTCCATCAGCAGCAGCACACCCTACACTAATGCGGCTCGAAAGCACGGAAACACGGCGACATTGGACCTCGCTCCACTGCCGGGTTCCACTGTATGACTTCTAGAACCATAAATCCGGCCTTGTTGTTCGCTCGAGCAGTGTCACGCGGCCTGTTGGAAAATTTGCTTTTATGTGAAAATTTTCACACCACACGTACTGCCTGCAATGCAAGGTGGCCTTGGACAGTTTGGCAGTACGGGTTCGTGGAGCGGAGGTGAGTTCGGTGTCCTGGCCAGAAGAAGATGTACTCGTCACCCCCTGGAAGCGCCAGGCCGGTCGGCATCAGTGCGAACGAAGTATGGGCCCACGGGGGCTTCATCCGCTTGATCTACTCCGAATGAGTGGTCTAAAACTCCAAAGCAACCTCACAATATCGAAGTTCAAAACAACAATAAGGAGAAGCCGATAATGAGGAAAATGGCGATGTCCGACAGGTGGGTATGGAGATGGGTATGGATTTCCTGTTGACCTATGTCGATCAGCCCTGTTGGCCGGAACCGCTACCCAGGAAATTTCGATAACCTGCCTACCGTCTGGTCGAGATAGTGACTCATGCCATAGGCCTCTATTGTTTCGTAACATAAAAACCAAAATCAATGCCTGACGGCGTTGCGCGCACTTACAGGCAACTTTTGGTCATGGGGAAATCTTGTGTGCCATTCCTGACGTCTTCAGAATAAGATGAGATGAACTGTGGCCGAGTCCTGATCCTGAGGTTCCATAGTTACACTATGACAGCTCAGTAGCACAGAACCGGACGAAGTACAATTTGCATTGACGATCTGACGAAGACATCGCCAATCGCTGAATGGTGTTTTCGTTATTTCAAAATCCACAACGTTTCAATTCCTTTCTTATTTTCATTTTTCAGGAAGAAAAAAAAAAAAAAAACCTGATGAACCTAGAATGAATCGAATCGTCATTTGTTCGTGATACCATCCATCTCCGTCCCGCTTGTTATCTTGTCGTCTCGTGGCGCAGTGGCGTGGTAACGGACGAGCTACTTTGGCCGAACCAGAACAAGGAATACAGAGAAACGAGGTATGACTGGCTGTCATCGTGAGAAGGAGTGATAGACCGCTTGGTGGCGTGAAGTGTAGAGTAGGAAATAGACGTGCCGAGGACAGCCGAGGGAGTGGTACACATGGGTGTATTGTAATATGTATACGACGGCGGTTCAGCAGTTAGTGATGCATAGCTACGTAAAAAACATGGGTGCGGACATGAAGCACTTGGTCACTAAAATGTATAGTGAAGAGAGAAGTGAAGAGAAGAGAAGACAAAACAGCAATGCGGAATTCATAGAAGCGAGCGGGTTAGCTTTACCGAACCAGAACACATATATAACAAACCGACTCGTGCCTTCTCTACGAAGGTAGATCACAATTACTTGATGGCCAAGCAAGGACTCACCAGCGAATGTACAAACAGAGTCGATGAACGTTCCCAAAAAAGGGTAACGGCGGCTGTGGTTATGTTTTGTCTAACGCGCGTAAATTGTGTATATAGGTAGAGATAGCTCGTGATCCAACCGAAGATTCCGGTCCAGCGTAGACGGCGCGAGGGCACATCAACACGCATGCATTCCCTTGTGGCCGAGGAGCCTCATCTCTACTCTATATTCTACCCCATGTTTTCCAAAACCTCCGTGTCTTAATCACCCTTCGCAAGGGGACTCTTCATTAAGCAAAATGCTTAGAACTTGCCCTTAAGCAAGTTGCTGATCATCTCGCGACCGGTGATGACGGACGTGCGCCAGAGGGTAGGGAAATCGAGCGTGCTGCTGAAGGTATCGGCGTAACCGAAGAACAGCATGGGAGGGATCCAGCCGCGCGCATACTCAAGCGCGAAGCAGCTCTCGGGCATCTTGTACTGCTTAACGGTGCCGCGGACGAGGTGGTGGACGGAACCGGGAGGGTAGACCTCGGGCTCGTACTCGCCGGGAACGTAGGCAGTCTGAGTGCCGGTGAGGATGTGGAAGTAGTCGTCAGCGGTGTGGCGGCCGGTGTGACCCTCAGTGCCGATGGCAGTGCCTGTTGTGTGGAGTGTGTGGTTAGGGATGGGTCCAAAGAAGCGAGAAGCACAAGCTTGCGAAAAGCTTACCGAAGATGATCAGGTACTCGGTGATGGAGGCGTGAATAATGTACATGGCACCCATGGCGCCACCAGCGTTGTTGAACACCCACTCCTCATCATTGTTGACGTAGGGCGCAACGCCGTTGCGCTCGTTCAGCTCGTCGACAATGTACTTGACAATAGCCTTGGTGTCGTTGCCATGGGCGCTGATGGCGCGCTTGGACAGATCGTGAAGGTGTTCAGTCTCGAAGACGTAGAAGGACTCGAGACGCTGCTCAAGGACGTAGGCAATAGGCGCAACTAGGGCGAACAAGATGGCGAAGAACTTGAGCCAGCCAGTGATGCTGCAGCGGCAGCGGCAACGGCACGACGAAGCGGAGGAAGAGCCGGAGCCGGACGGCTTGTTGCCGCCGGAGGAGGACTGCTTCTTGGGAGGCATTGTGACGGTTTGCGATTGACGAGACGGCACAATGTCGAGGAGGAGAAACAGGGGAGAGAGAAGACGGGAATCTGGAATTATAAAGAAACAACACAATGACCACAACGATTCCACCGTCGACAGGGGGTTGTCCGCGATCCCAACCTCACCAACCCACGGCAACCCCTGATTCCATTCCTTGTGGAGGACCCTTGTGGTTGCAACATGCCCGCCCAGGCGGGTGTTGCGACTTCCGACTCGTCTGATTTTGAGAGCTTTAACCAATGGGAACGCTCAATTGTGCGGCTAAGCGTTGAGACGATTTCTTGAAGAAGCCACCGCTACAACCAATTGGAGGCAAACACACCGGCAGGCTGGAGTGCATCCAGAAGCTCCCCTCGCCGGCAGCTTGTCCGGCAGCACTGTCGGTGCAAAGCAGCGCGGCACTCACAGCGCTTGGCGCCGACAGGGGTTTCCATTTTTTCGGTGCCCCTCCGTCATTGAGTCCCGTCCGCGGGCCCGGGCGGTCAATCACATTTCGATACTTTTTGAATGGGCATCTAAAATAGGTCAAGTTACCAGCAAGCTCCAATTTCACAGTTCTTATCGCCGCGGGGTCCGTTCTGTCGCATCGTCATCTCCAACTTCGTCTAGTTCTCTCTCCGCGCGTCGCACCGCGTCTCCTACCATACCACTTTTACCCATTTGCAAACTTTCGTCATCATCTATATCTCCATCGACCTAGAACGACCAACACTATGGCGAGCACATCCTCTTCCTCCTCGATGGCCATCCCCGGCCAGTTCCTTGGCCCTACCTCCAAGTTCCAACCCGGCCCTGGAACCCATATCCACGAGTCGAACCTCTTCTCTTCGCTGCTCGGCGTCGTCAACATCACACAGCCCGCCAAGGCGCCCGGCCCTGCCAAGCGCTTGAACAAGATCATCAACACCCCAACTACGCCCGCCGAGCTACCGACCATCTCGGTATTGCGTTCAGCGGGCTCGTCAGACAAGCGCGAGGTGCTTCCCGAAGTGGGCAACATTGTGCTATGCCGGGTGATTCGCATCATGCCGCGCCAAGCGGTCGTGGCCATATTGATCTGTGGCGAAACTGTTTTGGAGGCAGAGTGGCAGGGCCTGATTAGAGTACAAGACGTGAGAGCGACAGAGAAGGACAGGGTGAAGATCTACGATAGCTTCAGGCCTGGAGATGTTGTCAGAGCCGAGGTGGTGAGTGCTCTTTTCTCTTTTCCTGCCAGCCGTGGACTGAAACACGTTTGCTGACGTGCTGCCACCCACTAGATTTCACTCGGTGACCAAGCCAGCTACTACCTTTCGACAGCGCGCAACGAGCTCGGTGTCATAATGGCGACAAGCGAGGCTGGTAACACCATGTACCCCGTCAACTGGAAGGAATACAAGGACCCTGAGACCGGGCTAAGCGAACCCAGAAAAGTTGCAAAGCCCTATTGAAAGCCGGAGGATGGAGTTTCGAAACGAGACATGAAAGGGATGCTTGAAAAAACAATGCATAGCGGAGTTACTAGCTTGAGGTACAGCGTATTATCAAGGTGATGCGGGCAGGCGTTAATCCGCTCGGAGAGCTCGCCGGGTAATGGAACAGCACCCGGTTGGGGGCTTGCAGATGCGGCGGCACGTCGCCCGTCGAATTCTTACGGTCCGCCGGGCCATCGACACGGTCAGCCGCTCGCAAAGCCAATAAGTCTCCCAGCGACGGATCCAAGCCAAGAGATGTCTTGGCCCTAGAGTTTCTGGCGGATACTCCGGGTGCGCCAAGTGAGATCGCGCAGAAAAGGGTCTCAGGTGATGGAAACCGCCTTCAGAGATGTATGAGATCGGTCATGTCACGATTCATTCTTGGCACAGCGGGACATCTCAGTTATGGTACAGCGCCTGCCTTGAGGATAGGATAAAGAAGACGACGGCAAGCCATGATCTTGTCAGGTTGATGAAAGATATAGTGACACCAGACACGGCCACGCCTGCAATTTCATTAGGAAGCTGGATACCCGTTCAAAACCCTGTGTTGGAGATACTATGGAAAGGCCTTCTTTATACGAACATTCCCTTGCCCATCTGTCCGCCGCCTGAGCCAAACGTTGATGAGTGCTGTTCCTTTAAGGCGCCTCAAGGGCGGCTTGGCGTCTTGTACACCCCCACATGGGGCCTTGCATCGTGCATGCGGGGGGGGTGGGGGGGGGGGGGGGGGGGGGGGGGGGGGGCGCAGAACGGAGAGCGGTAGAGTCCAGTACGTCACCGAAACCCTGCGTGCCTTGACACATTTCCACCCATTTCTTTTTCCTCCCTTTTACAGCTTTATCATTCTTTGAAAAGGGGAGGAGGCAGAGTGAGAACTGGCGACGTGTTGGTCAGCAACCTCTGTGCATCCAGATACACCAAACAAAGACCAAGCCGAAAACAACAAGCTCCCTGCCCCTGTTTCAACGGGAACCAGGCCACCCCCACCGCAACGGCGTCTCCATCTAGTTTTCTCGTTCCTGACAGGAGTCCACTTGGTTCCCGAAAAGAAAACCTTCGAGATCTGACGAACCGCTTCAACCCATCACCTTTTTGTTCTTCGTCCAATTCGACAAGACGTGGACCCTCCCTGTCGATATCGTCCGTCCCATCGGGGCCCTGGTGAGCCATGTCGACCACCATGACGATGACCGCCGCCCCTGTCGTCGTCGAACCAGTCACCCAGACGTTATCTACCGCCCCTTGCTGTCCGCAATGCGGTATCGATCTTGAGGGGACCCAACCCTTCGTGGAGATGCAAGCGGCCGTTCTCGATGCCCACAACAAAATTCAGGAACTTCAAAGCCAAGTGCGCCTGCTCAACGAGAAGGCTTCATCCGCCGTCGATCGCTGGGCCGATTACGAAGACGAGATAGCCCAACTACGGGGGCAGCTCAAACAGCAACAACAGCAGCAGCAGCAGCAGCAGCAACAACACTCCCAATCCTCCCCAGCTGCGTCCCAAATATCATCACCACAACAACAGCAACACGCCGCTGCAGCTCTTGCCACCCCTCCCCAATCCGCAACCCCTTCCACCACCGCAACAGCCAACGCCTCCCCCGCCGCCCCTCGCAGCGTCAGCTCTGTCTCCTCCTTCCTGCCCACCGGCGCCGCCTCCCGTCTCTCCGCCTTCTTGACCTCGCGCAAATCAACGCCTAACCTCAAATCCGCACAATCTTCTACCGGCCCTCATCTTCATATGCCAACGCACCAATCCACCCTTTCGCAATCATTCACCCAAAGCAGCCCCCTCCAACAACCGTTCCAATCCATCACCCCCTCTCTTCAGCAACAAAAAGAGATATCCGACCTCCAAACAGCCCTATCCCAAGAGAAATCCCTCCACATGGAAACCCGCGCCAAGCTAGCCAAAGCCGAAGCGAAACTAACCGCCACGTCGCGTGAGATCGAGGAATTATCGGTGACCCTGTTCTCGGAAGCCAACGAAATGGTCGCGTTGGAAAGGAGGGCGAGAGCGAAGCTGGAGGAGCGGGTAAAGACGCTGGAGAAGAGAGACGAACAAAAAAGAGAGAGACTGGAAATGCTGGAGGGGGCGGTGAGGAGGATGGAGAGGGTTAGGGAGGTTTTGCGGGAGACTTCGGAGGTAATGGAAGGAGGAACACGTAGGAGGGAAGAGGGAGAGGGGTACAGTGACGATGAGGGGAGATTACCAGTGGCGGTGGTGAGGAGGAAGAATTCCAGGCTGGATCTGGATGATTGATGGAAAGGAAATATGGTAATATTTAATGGCAATCTCCGACAAGCCCCAGATACAAGGACGGGGTTTCGTAATCCTAATATAACGTAATGACGGGGATCAAGGGGTATGTACCGTACTTAGTCTAGATCTTGGTTTTGGGCTAGCATCTGGCGTTAAAAAAAGGGAACCCAGGGGCAGGCAGGCAGGCATCATGATGGAATTGCATGGTCGGCGGGCTTGGTTCTTGGATATATACGGAGTCAGGGAGGAGCACTCATGGCGAAGCATAATAGGCGGCATGTTGATGATGACCTCGGAAAAATCATATAATTAATCTGGTTATACTTCGCCTTATGTTCTTTTCGCTTGCTTTGATGATAGTGATGTGTTATGCCTTCGCCTCATCCTTTACAGAAGCGGACTCTTCTACTTTGACCTCACCTGCGGGCTGCTCTGGTGTCGGTGTCGGCGTAGGCTGCTTCTCGGTCTTGATGTCTTCGGCCTTGAGCTCCTCGGCCTTAACCTCCTCAGTCTTGACTTCCTCCTTCTTGACTACCGGCTCAACAGCCTGGGCCTTGCCCGCCTTGTCCTTGTTGTTCCACATCTCCAAAGCCTTCTGAATCTTGGGTGCCCAAACTTCCTCACCCAGGGCAAGGTCGGAGTACTCCATGCAGTTATCAGTGCCCAGAACGAATTCACCTTGCCTGGATCGAACCAGTTCAGCCATCATAGCGCCACACCCAAGCTTTTCACCCAAGTCGTGGCACAGACTGCGGACGTAGAAGCCCGACGTCACGGTCATGCGGATCTTGGCAGCCGGAGGACCCTTGCCCTCCCAGGGGAACGGCGTATCGGGCGACGGCGGAGGAGGAGCAAGATCCAGACCCCTATTCTTGGCGTACTTGTCCTGCTTCTTGTCATTGCCCTTCTTGTCTTTCAAAGCGCCGGACATCATGGGCTCAGCAGCACCGGTCTCTGTCTTCCTCTTCTTGCCCGCGGGCTCCTCGGAAACCAGCTCATCGACCCGTTCCTCGGCCGCGCGCTTGTTGCTCTCGTGGTCCGCCAACGCCTTGACCTCCTTCTCCACCACCTCGGGTATTAACGTCGCGGCCTCCTCTGTGCTGGTCGTGCCGTCCTGCTGATGCTTAGCCACCTGCCACACCGACTTGACCACGTTCTTCTCGGCCTGCTCGGCCTCCTCCGTCGGCCACCGGTGGTTGTGCGTGCCAGGTTCGTACCATTCGGTCAGCTCGAGATCCGTCACGTCGACCTCGCGGGTCTCGATCTCGCGGGGGATCGGCTTGCCCTCGCGCGCGTATTCGTATAGCGGCTTGCCGTTCATCTTGAGGGCCGAGTAGAGGGGAGGCATCTGCTGAAACTTGCCACGGAAGGAGTTGAGCGCCTCCTCGACCTGCTCACGCGTGATGTTGCTGTAGTCGCCCTTCTTGATGAGCTTACCAACACGGTCGTAGGTGTCGGTGCTAGCGCCAAAGACCACGACGGTTTCGTAGGTCTTGGTGCAGCCCAGGAAGTCATGCAGGGCCTTGGTGCCCTTACCAACGCCGAGGATCAGAACACCGGTGGCCAATGGGTCGAGGGTACCACCGTGGCCGATCTTGACGTTGATGTCCCGCTTGGCATGGGTGCGGCGTTGCTTTTGGTATTTCTTTTCCTTCTCCCGGAGGGCGCGGTCGGCTGCTAGGAGGGGCGCGAAGAGCTTGGACGGGTTGAAGTGGTGTTGGCAATCGCGGATGACCTGCGCGGAGCTCATGCCATAGGGCTTGTTGATGGCTGTTGTTGTTGTTGAGGTCACATCAAGTCAGTTTTGTGTCTCTCTAATGTCGCCTTTGGATGACTGCTTCAACTGAAGGCGTGATGACATACCGAATACGCCCTCGGCGAGGCTGTTTTGTGCCATCTTGAAGATTGACCTCCAGATCATTTACAGGCTCTGGGAATTGGATGTAAACGGAGCGGGAGGAATATCCGGGATTGAAACCACACAGCCCTCTGAACTTCCAATGCCCGTGCAAGAATGGGTTTCCAATTGGAGTCTGCGCAGGAAGAAGCTGTCCCTCAAAAATTCCTAGACTCGGACCTGACACTGCAGGGGACCGCTCACTTATTTTAGGGCTTATCGTCCCCTATCAGCAGCGGATGCGGAGCCGGGAAACAGGGGTTAAAGTGCCTAGGCCCCACACTGACGAACGATTTGGCAATCCGACCGTCGAGGTCGCGGATGTTGCTTGCTTCAAGTCGCGTCGGGTCCATTGGTCGTTGCCCTGGGGCCTGTCTTTTAGTGTTGAGAAGTATCGCGGTACATCCCACTCACTCCCACTCGAGATACCCTTGTTCTGAAAGATTGTTTACCTCCACTCCCTTTTTGTGTTTTTCTGATATCTATTCTACTTTGTAAAATACTTTTACTTTCCCGCTCGTCTCAGAAACGAACCCACTTTGTCAAGTGTCGACTCGACCTTTTACGAGGGAGAGGCTCCCTTCAGTGTTAACAGCTCGAAATCGAGATCTAAAGGTAGCCAGGTTACCCGAGAAGACCAGCTTTCCCGCCAAAGCTCCTCGAAACTCAAAATTTACAGCCATATTACTGCCGTGGGGTGAGACGACAACATGGCCGGACCAGGACGCCCACGGCGCAGAAGAGGCTCTAGCGCATCCATCGACTCAACCGACGACAGGCGCCGGCGATGGACAAGAGAGTTGGCTATCCTCAAGCCGGTCGCCCCAGGCACGGCGGATGACCTGTGGCCATATTTTGCCGTGTTGACGGACGCCACCATCTACCAAAAGGACGGAAAAACGCTGGCAAACCCGCTACATGTCGATCTCGAGGGGCCATTTATTGTACGCGGAAAGCTTGAACCGGTGGAAGATGATGATGACGAAGCTCGCGAATGTTGTAAGTTGAGTTTGTAACGCGCGTTCCCATCGGGATGTCCCCTCCAGCTCCAATGCTAACAGTCACCAAGTTCTCAAGCCTTACAACAAAGCGACGTACATCGAAATCTCTAGATCGGAACGATACTCGATCGGATATGACCCAAACACCCTTTGGGTTTCTGGCGCATCAGGATGGTTCGAAATCATTCCCTCGAGAAAATACGAAACCATGTATAACCAGGTGATGGAGGCCATCACCCTCTACTATGGAATCATGGGTCCGTACGAGGAGCACACGAGGCTGCTAAAGAAGGCCGACAAGAAGAAGCGCAAAGATATTAAGCCACCATCTTTGGACGAAATCTTCTTTAAATACGCACTGACGGCAGGAGATGGAGGTGTCACTTTGAAAGAGGAGGTTGAGGCCAGATGTCTCAAGTGGGCACAGTTTCTGCTGGCTCATTTTCCCAAGGAATCCGAAATCAGATGGCAGGACACCGGGTTTGCCGCTTGGCTGCAAAAAGCTCGCCCAGACCTTCAAAAGAAGATCAGTGAAGTCGCTGCTGGATTGCTCACCAAGCCAGCTGCTGAGCCCGAAGGTTTACTTGCGCAGGACGATCACTCGCCTCACCCCCAAAGCTTAGCGATTCGTGAAGCACCAAAAGGCAGGACGACTAGGACCAGTCGACAGGCTAGTGAGCTGTCAGACCAACGCTCTGACAAAGGGAAAGGCATAGCCAGAGATAGCCCGGTGGAAACTCCGGCCCCGGTTTCGGTGTCAAACCAACATCTATCTTCAACTTCCCCTCACCCGCGGGCGTCTCCCGCCGCCATTACTGGTAGTGACGACCTTCCCGATGACCCAGTCGATAGACTCATCATTCTGTTGGGAGAAGTTGCGCAACGCACCGACATCAAGACGGTAAAGATGTCAAAAATCAACTCGGACTTATTCTACCACTGCAGAATCAAATACTACACTGCCGCCAGGGAGCTATGCGAGCACTTTGCAAAGGATCTTCTTGAGCGACTTCCACCAATGTGGGACAACACACCATACAAGGCTTGGCTTGAGGACGTTGTCAAGAATGGTCGCCCCGCTCCAACAGAACTAACAGTGGAGGATATTCCTCAATGCTTATATCGTCGAAACCGGCGGCAAACACATATAAGTCGCTTGTCGAGCGCTCTCGGGGCTACCCCTAGTGTTCAAGAAGCCGACTCAAAGGACGAAGTCCGGGCTGGAAAGCAACCTCGGGTAGGTCGCCCATCCGGCAAGGTGGCAACCCTGCGTGTGGCAGGCTCCAAGCGACTCGCATCCGACATGACCGTTGAAGACGACATGCCTCCCCGGCGTGGACGAAAAGCCCTAAAACGAACCGTCAGGGCGGCGGAGGAGGACGAGGACAGTGACGCAAATAGCGTCGTCATTGATATAGCCGACGACCCGGGCATCATACCGAAAGACGCAGTCCGAATAGTAGTCCAGGCCGAGCGCCTCCCAACCATGTCACCGGCCGGTCCTAACGGGACCTGGACATGCGATCAGGAAGGGTGCAGCTACGTAGTTCGGTCGGCGGACGAGCCCGCCGGCCAGGACCTCATCTCGAAGCACTTCAAGGACCACGAGGAGCAGGCGCAGAAGATCAACTTGGCGATGGAGGAAAGTAAGGCCGGACATTTGCCTATTAAGTATGACTTTACTATATTGTCTTATCCTTCACGTTGATCGTCATCAATGACCAGTTGTGCTAACTATGAAGTCACAGTCATCTTCTCGATAAAATCCAGGCGATGGGGAAGAGTGCCCTGGCTAAGAAACGGGGTTCGCTAAATGGGGAACCGCTGCCACTCCCGATCAAACGTCGGTTGTTGATTTAAGTCAACAATCTGCAATTTTGCTGCCGCGGCCTCCACGAACCGATCTCGCTATGCGGGAGAGTAATGACCTCAGACTTACAATGGCGGCTCGGAAAGGCCACCACTGGTAGTTGATTTGATACCACCCTCTTTTCGTTGTTCTTATACTGTACCATTTATAACGTACTTGACTTTGGGTGGTGGCGGAACTTGCAAAGGGATTTGGGATACCTGCGAACTAAGGTGTTTTGGAGTTCATGGAGATTCAGGTCCTACGGAGGCTTGATTTTATGGAGTCAAAAAAGGGCTATGGCTACAATAAGTGCTGATTCAATACCTCACATTGCTTTGTGCACGGGCAGGTCTACCTGCTGGTTGGCTGTATACATATACTTAAAATGGTTCAACCGTTGCAGGAGCTCACCGACAGCGAAGACGACCAGTGTTGCTTGGACGAATGTGAATCATCTCAGGAAGTGTCCCTTGATTTTCACTTCATCACCAAACGTCCATTCATCTTCCTGTACTCGGCAATTGGTATGACTGCACCTGTTTGTTTCGCTAGCCTAAAAAAAATCGAATCGCTTGCCGACCAGTAAACCAGTAAAGCCGACGCTACGCTTTGCCCAGCCTGTCTTCCTACTGTATACACCTGTTCCACATCTTTCCCCTCAATTCTCCTCTCCTTCATCGCATCCTAGGATTACTAGGCAACCCTATCCTCCCTCCTCCCGGCGGCAGTCTAGGTCCGCTCGGCAATCCCACATTTCCATGTCCACCATCATAACCCCCTCCACCTCCTCCTCCTACAGACCCTGTCCTCTGCTGGGCAGAAGCAGCAGGCGGCGCAAACGGCCCAGTCCCACCCGAGTTTCCAGGACTAGTCGTCCTTGACCCGCCCCAAAGCCTCTGCTTCAATTTGTCCTGCGCACTAATTCCACTGCTCCCACTGTGCTGCGCAGGCATCGACGCCATGCTGCTAGCTGCTCCACCTCCTGCTGCGGAGCCGTAGGGCCCCGATTGTTGATGGCCGTACCCCCCATTGCTGTTGCCGCCAGCTCTTAGACTCTGCGGTGCTCCTCCTCCTCCTCCTCCTTGATGCTGTCCTGCTGCGCCGGGGTGATTATACCCACCATGGCCGGGAGCGGCGTTGACAGGTGACACAGCTGGGGAAGAGGCGCCGCGTGCGAAGGGGTTTCGACTTTGCGTCGCACTTCCCTGTTGCGCTCCTCCGCCTCCCCGGCCGGCGCCGCCGTTGTTATTGTCCCATAGACTGCTTAATTGTTGTTGCCCCTGACCGCCATAACCGTTATACCTCTGTTGTTGTCCTTGCTGCTGTTGGTGTTGGGCAGGAGGAGGAGCCTTGGGGTCGGGAGGTAGCCAGGAAGGAAAGTGTTGCCCCTTTTCGACGTAGTAGGCGCGCAGGACGCGGCAGACGTGAGTGTCGTCTTCGGTGTCGCCGTCGGCTTCGCCGGAGAAGTAGGTGCGTTGGAGCTTGGTGATGTTGTTGGAGAGGTTGGAGTACCAGGAGGACATCTTGGTTATTGTTGCCTTTGTTCGGAATGTTGTTTTGTCTTTTTTGGTTGGATTTCCTATTGTGTAACGGGTGTTCTTGTGGCTGGGTTACGTTCGGTTGGTGTGATTAGATATCTGGTGTCTAGAATTATTGTGTGATGTTGGGAAGTCAAAGTGAGGTTTGGTTATGTCGGTGACGAGGTGCTACGACCAGCAAGCACCCCTTGATCGGATCGCGAGATCGGGCGGTGGGAAGCTCCCTTGGGCTGCCCAGTTATTGCGGCGGGTAAGGGTGATGGAATTAGCCGCGGTGTTGCGGTCGGGTGCAAAACTCGTGTTGTTCAGTTGGGACTTGGAGCTTTATTGGTGCACCGCGATACGAGGAAACACAAAAAAAGTTTACCAAAGTTCGTTGTGTTTGTGGCCTTTGAATGTAGAAGGTAATTAATGGATGGATTGATCGCCAGGAGAGATGGGAAAGGCGGCGTGGGTTCCAAGGGGCGTTTCATCACTGCGCGACCGTTACCTCCTGTCGTGAAGAGCCACTGCCCCACCTATAAAATAGTACATACCTACCTTGACTTTACAGGGCCGCATGGGGAGCCTGTGACCCGTCTTTGAAGTCCCATGGCTAGAACGGCAGCGGCACGGGGGTGATGCATGCACTTTCGCTCCTCGCATATTACAACCGCGAAGCATACACCATGATGCGAAACCGATGGGTACGGTATTTCTCCAGATTGAACAAAGTTATAACATGAAAAGGGCTCTTGTTCAGCGAGCCATGCAATCATTACATGGCAGAATGTCAAGACCGGTGACCACTCTGCCAGATGCCCAAGGTATCATCATCTAGTACATCAATAGCAACAACAACAACAAATCCCCCATGTCCTTCTTTTAGAAAGCAAGCAGCTTCTCCCTGTCCGTCTCGTGTTCCACCTCGATCTCCTTCTTTTTCCGTGCCTTCATCTTGGTGACCTTTCCTCTCTTCCTCTTGTCGCCAGCCTTTGTCTTCTTCTTGGTATCCTCCTCGCTGTCACCCTCATCATTGTCATCATCATCCTCGTCATCGTCATCCTCTACATCGTCCTCGTCATCGCTACCGAGCCAGTCCTCGATATCGTTGAGCTCGTCGTCGGTCTCTTCAAAGTCGGACACGTACTCGACGTTGCCGTCCTCGATCTCCTCCTCGAGCTCTTCCTCCTCCTCTTCCTCCTCATCCTCGTCCTCGATGCCCTCATCCAGATCCTTGTCGCGGGTACCCTCGCCCTCCTTCTCGAGACCGTGCAGCACCTTTTTCCAGACAGATTCGGAGCAGTTGAGGGGCTGGTCGCCGTACATTCCTTGCCTAAGACGTTCCAGCAACTCTCTCTCGATCGTCCTCTCCAGCTTGGCGGCAATGAGGGCCTTGCGCTCTCTGGCCTCTTCGCGGTGCTTGACCTTGGGTGCCATCTTGGGCACCAGCTTCTCGCCGAGACGGTCCTCCTCGGCGGCGAGTTTGCGCATGCGGGTCGCGACTTGTACGAGACGGGTGAGGCGCTGCTTGCACTTGTGGAGAAGGAATTTGGGGAAGTATTGAAGGCGGTCCTCTATTTGCTGGAGGGCTTCGGCATAGTTTTGCGACAACTTGATCTTCTCCCACCATTTAGAGGGCATGTGGGCTCTCTCAATCTGTAAGAAAGGGAAAGGGTGTGTCAGCTAGCTGGTCCCGGGGATCTGATAGGTTCGCCACAAGGAGCGGGTACGCACGGTCTTGATGTAAAGGTATATTGTGCCCTTGGGCGAGGTTCTGACGGTCGCATAACGGCTGTTGGCTAGGGGGCAGCTCTGCCTGTTGCAGAAGCCGCTGACGTTGTACTCATTTCTGCAAAAGTTGTTGCCCTTGGTCGTCTTGAGTTTGAAAGCACAGAACTGCTCTGTAAGGGACGACGAACGTTAGCGACACTGCGGGGCAGACCTCTTTTTGACTTTCGAGACTGTGACGTACGGTTGATGATCTGCCAGACGATTTCGTCAGACATATTGACTGTGGTTGATCTGGTCGCCTTCTAATTGTCGGGCTATCTTCGAATTGGCGTTGTGGATTTCTCGAAGAAGGAGCAGCAGCAGGCCGTTGGTGTACGATGGAGGAGATGGAGAAGACCGAGGCGTGGCTGCGGTTGCCCGATAAAAATTTAGAAATGGATCTTCCTGAACTTTTGATGCGGTCGATGTGGTCCGTGCAATCGCTTGGACATCCCGGCAGCTTTGGGGTCACAGCCAATCATCTTATAGCGATATCTTCAGAGTGGCATCTCAACGGTCTTGGCACTCGCTTTTGTTGCAGGGGGCCTGTTTATTCAGAAGGTTCACCAGGGCAGACCATCTCTTTCCTTCCCAGTGACATCTCTACGCTTGGGTGAATCCATGGTTTTTGGTTGAGGTCAATGTTCCGCCATGCGCTAAGACGAGCTGCTATTCACCGAACGGGAGGCTCCCGGGTCACTTCATATGCACTACGATCAGGGCGGCAGCAGCAGCAGCCGCCGTCATGTCTTATCCGCATAGCAAGAAGCTATCATGAGTTTGGCCGTAGGGCGTCTGCCTTTGACGCCGTCTCTGGCAGCAAAGGTCAAGGGGGAAAACCCGGACAGCCGACTCTGTCCTTTCTCACCAACGACACCATTTATGCCCTCTCGTCAGGGTCAGGAAGAGCTGGCATAGCCGTAATCCGTATTTCTGGGCCCGCATGTCTTGAAGTAAACATAACCCCTCCCATCCCAAACAGTTTCACTCGCTTTCGACATGACTGACTAACACCAAGCAAAGGTCTACAACTCACTATGTCCCACCAAACTCATTCCCAAACCCAGATACGCCGCCGTGCGCACCCTGATCGAACCCATTGGACCCGGCAAGGATGCCTCATCACCACCAGGAGTTAACGCCAACAACATCCTCGACACGGACGCTCTGGTCCTCTACTTCCCCGGGCCCAAAACCGTCACAGGCGAGGACGTGCTCGAGCTGCACGTGCACGGCGGCCCGGCCACCGTTAAGGCCGTTCTCTCCGCCATTCCCAAGTCCACTTCTTCGAGTGCCATCCGCTACGCCGAGCAAGGCGAGTTCACCAAGCGCGCCTTCCTCAACAACCGACTAGACCTCGCCCAGGTCGAAGCGCTCGGCGACACGCTCTCCGCAGAAACCGAGCAGCAGCGACGGGCTGCTATCCGCGGCACCTCAGGAGTGTTGGGCAAGACGTACGAGTCCTGGCGCGAGCAGCTACTCCTGGCCAGGGGCGAGATCGAAGCCTTGATCGACTTTAGCGAAGACCAGCACTTTGACGAGTCGCCTACCGAGCTGCTGAGAAATGTGACCCGCCTTGTCAAAGGCATTTTGCATTCCATCAAGCTGCACGAGATGGGCAGCCAGCGGAGCGAATTGCTTCGCAATGGCATCCGCATCGCCCTGCTCGGTCCGCCCAACGTGGGGAAGAGCAGTTTGATGAACCTGATCGTTGGAAGAGAGGCGAGTATCGTGTCTTCTGAGGCGGGAACGACGAGAGATATTGTGGAAGCTAGTCTTGATATTCGGGGATATTTGTGTTCGTTTGCCGACACGGCGGGGATCCGCACCCGCTCGTCGCTTTTGCCTGCTGATGAGAAGGAGGCGCCAATCGGCAAGATCGAGGAGGAGGGCATCCGCCGGGCGAGACTGAAGGCTCTTGACTCCGACGTCATAATCGTTCTGGCTTCTGTCGAACCCCATCCTAATGGAGTCGAAGGCTACCGCCTAAACTACGATCTCTCAACCCTCGACCTCGCCTCGTCCGCACCAGAATCTCTCCTCGTGATCAACAAATCCGAAACCGTCCCTCCCTCCGTCCTGGCTCGATTAATCCAGTCCTTCAAAACCAACGTCCTCTCCACCGCTCTCCCTGAAGATTCTCCCCTCAGATCCCAAGACCCGATTCTGATCTCCTGCCGTACCGCTGAACAACGCTCAGGGGGTGTTGACGACACAGACCCAGGCAATATTCACCACCTAATTTCCCGCCTCTCCTCTTCCTTCGCCGAACTGACCGCCATTCCGCAAGAAATGGAGCACTTGCTGGGCGTCACGGTGAGGCAGAATGAGTTGCTTGGGCAATGTAGAGATGCGCTGGAGGATTTTATGGCTGAGGCGAACCCGAACCCGAACCCGGCTGATGTGGAAGGGGGTACTACAGGAGTGGAAGTGGAAGCGGATATCGTGCTGGCAGCCGAACACTTGAGGGTGGCGGCGGGGAGGTTGGCTGCCATTACGGGCAAGGGAGAGGCGGGGGATGTGGAGGAGGTGTTGGGGGTTATTTTTGAGAAATTTTGTGTTGGAAAGTAGGTTGACGTTGAGGGTTGAATGGGTGGTGGTGGTGGAATCGGGACCGTGTACGGGACTGAGTTGTCAGTTGGATTGAAGTGGCGAATAATAATAAAAGCTGAAGTCTAACCCGTCTCCATAGCCTTCTTGTCTTTTCCTTTCTATGACTGCCATTATATCCTCCAAGCTGTTTGCGTGAGTCCTACGAGGACTGTAAGGTCTAGTCTATGACAGGGCGAAGTAAATGTAAGGACCGAGGACGTAGAAAAGCTGAAGTAAAACATAGGGAAGAAGAAACCTAACCCAAAAGCCATCCACCCCATGAACATGTGAACCACTTTGCATCATCAAGATCGTGTCCAGCCGCCACTACCCAAGTATAATATTTTCCGCTGAACAGAAAACTCCTTTGGAAACTCCCCTACCAATGCTTTTGCAACAGAAAGTAGCCTCCTTATCCGTCTATCCTCACTCCACTTGCCCAGCAGCAAGATATCCCCGACCAAAGCACTCCACCCAAAACTCCTATAAACTCCAACAGATGCAATTCGAATGTGCCGTTGCCGGTATTGTTCTTTTCTTGTACAATATCAAAACAGATTATGTGCGAATGTGTGTAGAATCAGAAGTGCTCAGATTTACTTCTGCTCCTCATCATCGCCATCATCGCCCCTTAGAAGAGTGAGTGCTTGTTAGTCATTGCCTGTCTCAGATTCAGTGGTGACTGAAACCAACTAGGTACTCACTTGTTGTAACCAGAG
This sequence comes from Neurospora discreta FGSC 8579, assembly GCA_009805215.1. Taxonomy (NCBI): domain Eukaryota; kingdom Fungi; phylum Ascomycota; class Sordariomycetes; order Sordariales; family Sordariaceae; genus Neurospora; species Neurospora discreta. Next base: position 114,147 of record RANX01000064.1, on the reverse strand, counting down.
CGGCCAAAGTTGCCGAACTTGTTCTCCTCGTCGTCATCACCGTCCTTGTTGTAGCCGGAACGACCAAAGTTGATGAGGTTCTTGTCTTTCTCCTCATCATCGCCGTCCTTGTTGTAGCCAGAGCGGCCGTAGGCGACGGGGCAGCGGGTAGTGGAGGAACCCATGACAGCCATTGTAGATTATCTTGTGTGGTGGGAGTGGATTGTTTTGTAGTTGTAGTTGTAGTTGTAATTGTAGTTGTTGAAAAGTGAGAGAGAAGAGTGTCTATATATCTGGGTTGAGGTTCAAGTTGGTGATTGATGCTGAAGCTGAAGCTGGATGAGAAACAACCTCATAAGTCGGGCACATCCAAGGTCTTAAATAAAGCAACAGGAAACACAGAAACAGGCAACTGCCTTTTGGCTCAAGGCTAGCTTGAGGCCATTCCCGAAATAAGCCATCTCGGATAGCAGGCACCTTGGGGGGTACTGGGCCCCCAAGCGCCGCAGCGGTCCGCGGTGTCTACGCATGACACAAGGAAACGTGAGATCTGAGGCCCGTCATCAAGCATGCCTAAGCCCGGTGTATGGGGTTCTGAGCAAAACCAAGTTGTATCGTCAATCTTGTGGTACGCCCCCCCCCCCCCGAAGGTGTCTAGAAAACAGGGCCTTGTAGTTTAGGCTTCCATCTGCCAAGGGGTACAAGCGAAGGCACCCAGATTTGATCCAGGAGAAGGGCTCTAAGCGAAGTAGATCCGTTCTTGCCAGTATGTACTACCTGGGCCCACAAGGCTGCTCAGGGCCTCGTCGAAGCGTCGTCTCTTTCGGCCTGTGTTGACCGAATGTTGTACAGATCCGGTCAGAGTATCGCTAACAGCAGACACAAGCCAGAGAGAACCCCCAAGCCAAGGCTCCAAGGCTTCCATTTGGGGTTGTCAAAGCTGAAGGGCATGCGTCCACGATGTAACGGGAAGAATGGATGACGCTAACTAGCTGTAGGGCTGAGTCCCCGATACACAAGTGCTGCGAGGATTTTGATAGGTTCCCGAGACGCCGAGTCCAGCAAATTGAGTGATGTGACTCGACAGATATTCCCTCCACGAGACCGCGCCGTCGGGTAACGTCCATAATCGCTGCTTTCCATGTTGCTTACAACGCAGTCGAGCATCAGACTTTTGATGGTCCTTCGGTCGAAAATGGTGGCTATGTGGATGCACGTTGCTCCCAACGAGATCGTCACGCCGAAATGAGTGGGTGCTATGTACAGTCATCTACAAAGCCGCTCTTTGCCTGTCAGCGGCATGGACTATTGATGTGTAAGTATGTATCTGGGCCCTGACTTTGGGGTGTTTTTCGGCGAAACTTTTGTTGAAGATAGCATCAATGGCACAAGCAGGATGATGCCGTGATGGATGAGACTTCGATTCAGGCTCTCAATGGTCCGGAGTAGACGATGCGCCCTTATCAACTGCCAATTGGGGATTATGCAACCATCAACAACATCCCGGGTTCCCAGATAGGACTTATTCCACTTGAATCGCCTGAAGTCCGAACCTCAACGGCTGCTCCGGCTCCGTGCTGCAGCTTTCCATATCAGCGAATCACTCTGTCCTCAGACTGCTCAGCCGTTGGAAATAGGGCGACGGCGGATGAGCATGCTACAAGTACTGTATTGGCTGCAAATCCTGCCACCAGATCATTTGGTTGGTTGTCTTCAGTTGGTTTTCCAGAAGGATGCTGCTGCATGGAAAGACGCAATGCACCTTCCCTCCCCCCCACGGATGGGACGCTAAAACACGCCTTCCGTAGCTTCCGTCTGCTTTCGTTTGTGCCTCTTCTTTGCAGTTCTCTGCCACCTCCTTCCTACCTCTCATCATCACCAACTGGCCACTTGCCGGTTGGAGAAAGGAACCACTTCTGACACGGGATGACCTTGGCTAGACGGCTGACTGAGGACACTTCTCGTGTATGTACTGTACCTCTATCTGATGTATGTTGTTGACGCGATTGCGGCACTTGCATGGCCTCTGCCGCTGGTGAACTGACCTCGGCGGCGCATTCGGTAGGTGTTGCCGGTTGCTTACTGCGTACAAACAAAAGGTTTAGGTTGTAGGGGTGCTTCGGGGGTTGCGACTGCTCTATTGAAGAGGAACCTGAAGTAACTGACTGCCTGGCAGTAGCCGCCGGCGTTGTGGGGGTCACCTAAGGCCCCTAACGGCACATCAGGGGCAACCCCCGGCCCGTCCCCCGGTGCGGGGCCCTACCTACGTCGTCCGTTTCCCTCTCCGTGCCTCCGGCACTCCCGGAGTATCTCAATACATGAGTTGACTTAATGTGGTGGTAGGCTTCCATTTCGCCCTCAAAATAGGTACAAAAGCCACCGAGTCAGATATGGATATCACTGCCGAGCACTGCCCCCTTTCCAATTGCAACCTTCTGTTTGGCGCTTGCACTAACCAGTTTCAATCTTTGGAAGGACAACTTTGAGTCGTACAACAACCTACCTATCAACCTGTACCTCGAAATTCGCTAGACTGACCTCGTTGCACCCTGAACATGTACATTCTAGGTAACACAATCCAGTATGGCATTCTCGGAAGAGCTGAGGTGCATTCCCAGGCTACACAGCATTCAACAAGACCGAGGGTGGGGGTCTCTTTGAGGTATGAATCGGAGTTTGGATGATGACACAAGCTGTCTGTCTGCAAGAAATGTCTTCATTCTTAATCAGCAAAGTCCTGCCTCGTCTGACAAGCGTCAAAGAGACTTGAAAGCATTTCACCGCAACTTCACTCCATCATACACGCAAAAGGTCTTTCTCTCTTCCATTGCGGCCCCCAGGCCACTCCGATACGGCTGCCTGGCCTTACACCCAAACTATGACGGCACCCCCTCTTCCCACTCAGTATTGAGCGACTCTGCTAATTCCAAGTCTTAACTCGGGAAGGATGCAATAACAGTACCCAATTGCCGACCCTCTCCCGTGAATGTCATGCAGCCCTGCGGAAATGAGAAGCACGTGGGGGGGAAGTCATGTTATCAGCACAGTAGCTCATTGTCTTGACAAAAGTTTGGGTGGCTTCAGGTACCACCATCAACGGAAATGCCGCTACATGTCGTGTTTGATAGCCTTATCCCGCTCAAGTGAGGCACGGGTGAACAGCAGAGTTATCGAGTTATCACGGATGGTGCTGTGGAGCGGTTAAGTTTAGGGGAAGCTGGCCGATTCTTGGGTGTTGAAAGCTCGCGTAGAGAAGGGCTATCCCCGTGTCATTTGGGCTTCGGTCTAAACTTGATCATGAAATTGGAGTACCAGATGGGCAGATGTTGGGCTACAATCTGCCTACGGAAACTGTGTGAGATATATGATTGTCTTATTTACAAGGATAGGTGTTGTCACTCAGGTAAAGGTATAAAAGTGATTATCTCTTGCTGCAAAGAGGCGACAGGGCGCGCTAGAAAAATCTGAGGACGGTCAATGACTCTATTTCGGTATGTATAGATTCGACCGGTGTAGATGGACATCGTAAGACTAAATATGGCATCAATCTCAAAGTTACCTTTTGGGTCTTGAAGTGGTTTGGAAAGACAGATAGCTGGTAGTACTAGGCGTTGACCGCAAAGGAGTGATTATCACCGGCTTTAAAGGGTAGAATAATTGCGCAGAGTTTTTGTCACAAGAGGACAAAAAGAGTTCTTCACTTGGATCAGTATGGTCAGGGAAAGCTAGAGGTCTCCGTCAACTATGGGACGGATAGTGCTCAAGTGACATCTGGCCTCCCAACATGTGGCAAGAGGGATGAAACAGCTCCTTCCTTTCCCTAGAATACAACCGTATTTGATTTCTTGATTTCTGGCTCGGCTAGCACGTGCCAAGTCACTTGATTCCGTGTCAGAAGTTTCCTTTTCAAGTGCGACTTAACTCAACTCCGGCGTTGAAACTATGTCTTCGTCCCAGTCATTCATTCTGCCTTGAGGCAGCGAATCCAAAAGTCACAGAACGCAAAATCATAAATTCCAATCGACTTTTCACACGCCTTGAATGAACGTATCTTCCTGAAATAACCCACGTCTCTCTCGATCTTACAAGTCATCGCATTCTACAATAAGCTAAAGTCATCGGCATGCTTTCATTAGCTGTCAATCATGAATAATCCCCCCTCCAAACGTCATCCAACAAGACGAACGAGAATAGTTTGCATCAGCGACACTCACAATTGCACTATTAAACTGCCCAAAGGTGATGTTCTTATCCATGCTGGTGACTTGACAAATCAAGGCAGTCTTTCAGAGGTAAAGATTACAATGTTCTTCCCAAGTTGACTTAAGAAACATGTGGTGGATTTGGCCCTCATGTCGCCAAACTGACACTCATGAAAATAAAGCTCACGAAAGCAATTCAATGGCTAGAAAAAGCCGACTTTGAAGCCAAAGTTGTCATTGCGGGTATGTCTCTTACCAAGTCCTCCGCCCAAGTTACCCCTAGTTGACCAAAGAAACGGACACTCACCTTTGATCACTCAACAGAAAACCACGACAAGGCCCTCGACCCGGCTCCATCTTCCGATTCTTCTCAGTACCAAACCCTCTCTCCAGACTCCTGCCACTTCCATGGCCAATCTCTCTCCAGCCCAAAAGAATGTTCAGCAATTTTTGAGACTCACGGCCCATCAATCACCTATCTCCGCCATAAGTCTGCTGAAATCAAGCTCACGCACCCAAAGGGGCCGAGGACAAGGTTCAAAGTATTTGGAAGCCCTGGGACTCCTGGACTTGGAGAGAAGTGGGCGTTTGGGTATGAGAGGGATGTGAACGATCCAAATCGTGGGAGATATCCACACCAAGGAAATGGAGGCGGCAGGGCAGTTGCCACAGAGACCAAGTCTGGTAGCCAATCCAACCCTGGAAAGGAAACCGGCAGATCTGGTTCAGGATTATACTTCTCGCCCATTCCCATCTCCGCCAAACAATTCTGGTCCTCCATCCCTTCGGATGCTGACATTCTCGTGACGCATACGCCTCCCTATGGACACTGCGACCTTGGTGTCGTCCGCGGGTCAGATGGGTCAGACGACGGTCCCGTGCCCCCGAAAACCGGAGAGATTGGAGAAGAAGAAGCAGAAACAGAAACAGACCAGCATCTAGGCTGCCACTCCCTCCTCCAATGCTTATCAGTCGTTCGACCAAGACTGCACGTCTGTGGACATGTACATCGCGCTAGGGGGGCTGAAAGAATTCGGTGGTCACCAGTTCCACCTCCATCCTCTCATATTCCAATGGAAATGAAAGCTGATGGTGAAACGGGATGGATCGAGTCCACAACAGAGAAATGGACGGATCCAAGCCCGGAACCAAAGTCAGGCAAGATCAGTTTGGTTGACTTGACGGGTCGCGGTTGTGGGGGAGAAAGTGGGAAATTAGACTGGGATGTTGACGTTGACACCGTGATTAGTGAGTCAACAGGAGGAAGAGAAGGACGAAAGGAAACGTGTGTAGTTAACTGCGCGATTTTGGCGAGCAATTATCCTCATGTGGGAGGCAAAAGGTATCACAAGCCGGTGATTGTGGATTTGGAGTTACCGGTTTGCGAGGAGAGTCAGAATTACTAGTGTAGGAAATACTGGATGAACAAGAGTGTCCCAAAGGAAGGTACGAGATTTGGACCGTCTCGAGCCGGGAAGCGACGACTACAGACTTGCTCCAGAGATGGAGATGGCGTAACCAGAAGATGGGAAACTGGGCGAAGAGGAAGGTGTAACCCGGCATCGCTACGTGGAAACTCGCTCTTTCCACAATAATCATATTATGTGTGGGTGAGGGCCCGTCCTCGGGTAGAATCGAATGTTTCAACCGAGCTGAAGGTTGATTTGTTACTTTGGAACCCTTGCTTTGAGGTTTGCTGCAACCTTCGGTTTCAAGCTTAAAGTGTTCGGGCATTTTGTGGACAGCTACTACAAGGGAAGGAAGGCATTTGGGTTAATCCGAGGTTTTCTACAGAAGAACATCGTAATACAACAAGCATTATCTCCATGGCGGGAAGAAATCCAGGTAATTGTGGCTACATGATACAGAAGTTTCCATTAGGATCAGCTGATGAAAGACGGTCCTACTACCCTTTTTACTCCGTTCGAGCTTACCATACTTGTTATGTCGTCCAGAATACTGTCACAACTTGGTGAAGAGATACCAAGCAGATACTCGATGACTTTGTTTCCCTTCTTTCTGATTTGGGGTAGATGTTCTGAAGCCTTCTCACCATTTCTGCTCGAGCGAGGCTCCAATGCCGGACGACGACTCCTACGCGAGGAGTCTCCTTCGTACCTTCCAGTTTTGTCCCAGTAACCATCGTCATAGATCCTCCCTTCTTGAGGACTGCTCCATCGACATTTAACTTTCGTATTTGATCTCGTACCAAACAAGTCTAGAGGGTAGGTCAACAAAGCCCCAACCAATATTTCCACCATCTTCTCCGTCCAGTCTCTTTCGGGTCCGAACGCTAAAGAAACTCCGAAAATAACAGACCCTTCCATTGTGTGACTAACCTCTCAACTCCCTATATTTTCTCCTCCTCTCTTAAACGTGACCGCCTTCCCATCTGAACCCACTTCGTCAATCATTCGTACATGTTCAACTGGTTATATTCATCTGTCTCTGCCGCTCTTCCGCTTTTCCGCTCCTCCGTTCCGTCCCTGAGTCCTGACAAGAAGGATGTCACCGCCTACCCTAAACTTAACCTCTGGATCCTCCCATCTAGCCCTTGTGTAGTAAGTTAGTGTAAGCCTCCACCGGTTACATACTCAGTTGACTTCACTACAGTTACCCGCCGCAGCTATCCCCATCCCCGCCCCCATCGACGGAACCATCCCACCTCCCTACATACCCGCCACCACCCGCGGGCAACTACTGTACCCAAAAGGCGGCTCAAACCTCATTCCCTTGGTTCAGCCCTCAAGATCTCCCGTATGTAGGCAGTCCCATCCAGTATCCACCCAAAGTCCCATCGGGAATTAACCTATCAGAGCTCAGGTTGCAAGTCTAACCTAACCCAATCGAACCGAATGTGGATAAACATCATAGGTTCTGATCACTGTCGTTGTGCCACGATTGCTTTTCTTTTTTTCTTTTTGCCAAGTGCCACTTGAGCTATCGCGTCAACCCAGCCTAACGTGCTGAGTTCCTGACTACGCCAACAGTCGCGAAACTGGGCTTGTTTAGTCTAGGAAGATCACGGACCGGGAAAGCCAAAAGCCACACCGTCGGCTTCTCGATTTCGGTGTAGAAGCGAGGGAGAAGGCCTCCGCGTTTTCGGGGGCCTATCATAGGCTTTGAGACGGGAGCTTAGTTCGGGTGTTTAACATGCCGGTGGAACCGGTGGTGCTCACGAGGTGCAGGTACCTGACGAGTAGAAGCTTTGAAAGTTTGACTAACAGATCTCGGCCGGCCGGCCGGTCGGTCGGTCGGTCAATATGAGGATGGACGTGAGTAGCTTCGGGTCGGTTTGGGTAGATATCTTCACTCGGTATCCTTACATGTTACCATCACGTAGCTTTCGTTATCTGCTTCAATTCTCGGTCACAGTTCCCAACCATGGAGAATCGAGAGGGTAGGATATGATACTCACTTACCTAGACCGCTTTCTTTACCTCACTTCACCTTACCTACTTTCCTTGGCCGTTGCACCCACATGGCATCCCTTTTGAGCTGCTCATGTCGTGACACGAACGGCGGCCCCCGTTTTTTTGGGCTATGCCATCAGAGCACGCACCATGGCTTTGACAGTTCGACAGGTTGCCAGTTGATCCCTTTGGCCTAGCTTTGTGGGTTTGATGGGGGCCCGCCGTAGAAGAGTCAACACGTGTCAGGCCTCACAGGTCGGGTTGAACCTATCACCGCCCGTTATGCATTCCTCTCATTCTCCCTCCAGTTCGAGGACGTCAAGCTTTTGCGCTAAACTGCCGGCCGAACGTTTCGGGTAGTCGATCCGGGGTCGAAGGCGGACCCCACCAGACGGCTTGGGATGCGAGACGGATTGAGTCCCGAGCGGTCTGCCTCGAAAAGCCACTGATGGACTACATCGGAAGCTGAACCCAGGTCGAACCTAAGGACCATATGGTTGGTAGCTTGAGCACTCCCAACCTCTGTTATTGGCACGCGACAGCAACTTCGTTGATCCTCCGTTGTCAGGGTCTGTTGATCGTCGAAAAAGGATCATCCTGCTTGTGGGCTCGTTGCAAACAAACCCAGCCGTTTCCACCTATACTACGTACACTAAAGTGTAGGTGACATTTCCGTAACGCTGATGAAGTCATACCAGGAGGTCGCCATGTGGGATTTGCGGGCGAACCGGCACTTTGGGAAGTCTTGGGTCTCCATGCTACAATTTGGCGGCTTGACACACGCGGTGAGTTGGGTATGTCTCCATTGCCATGCGGATTTCGTCGACAAATTTGTCGATGTAATTGGCTTTCGGCTTACTGATCTGCAAGATGGGCTTAAGCTAAGTTTCAGAATATGACAGCTCATCCTGTTTGCTTGTTAAGCTCTGAACAATCTTTCTCAGGGTCCGGCTTTGCTCATGGGTAGTCTGGAAAGCGACGCTACCATTCCGCAGGAAAGATAGTTTTGGTTGTCGGTCGAATAAATCTGCAAGTTGGGGTAAAGTCCACCCAAAGGCTGTCACGCAAGAGGGGACTTCTGCGGGGGTGTTCTTCCATCACATGCCTAGGTCCGAGCTGTATATACGAATATTGGGAATTTGTGCGTGCGTATTTCCGAATCCAGAGCCTGGCTATTTGTACGAAAACCATCGAGGTTCCGGTTGGAACCCCTTGACTGAATAAGTGGCGGCCCGCTCCGATTGTACCACGGAATGCTGTCCGCTGTGTCGATCCCCTAGCCTCCTTCTGGCTGATATTCCCCAACTAACTGGGTCTCTTCAAGGCCCGAATGGGTTGGAGGCTCAGGCATACTGGCCACTGACCAAGATATGATTTACTGAAGCCTTTCCTCCAGAAATGTTGTGGCAATTGTGCGGGTTGGCTCATGACCCTAATCAGGTTCGTAGATGTGTTCTCCGACTGAAGTAGAAGAGTACAGCAATGTAGTCAGGAAAGCAAAGAAACATTGATGTTGATCAGGGCACATGCGAAGAATGCCAGTCACACCAGCCCAGTTCGAAGATGGCCATAAAAGGGTAAAGAGAAAGGAGATGCTTGCCGTGGAGGTTCAAAGTATGCGCAACTTGTAGTTCCAGCAGCCGAATGGGAGAAAATCGGCGCAAGAGTTCATCGGGAAGCGGCTCTAGAAGCCCTCGTGTCCAATCGGCCTGATGCTTCTGCCCCCGCTACTTGACATATTTGGTTTCGAAGGTCCTTACTCGACGAGGATCGAAGTAGTGTACGGGGAAATGTGATGCGCATCTGTGACGGCATGCAGGTTGCACGTTCGGCTGCGGCCGGCCGGCATACGAACGGAGCACCCATCATAGGGTTTGCACATGATAGTGATACGTAAGCAGGGAAATCCAGGATAGAACGGCTCTTTCGATTTTCATCATAGAGTCAATGTTGAGCTTGTGCTTGTTCTTCTCAAGAGCAGAGATTCTTCGCAGGTCTCTCCAAGGGTATCCGTCCCATCGTGGGAACACAAAGTAATGAGAGCAAAAGATGGCACAGCCGTCTTCCCAACTCGTCGAGAACCCTGAATGGAAGAAGGTATGCAGTTGGAACACCACCAGTAGCATATCGTAAGCTCACCGCCACGAAGATGGGTGGCTACAATATCCTTTCGGCGGTCTGGGAGTTGCATCTCATGTTCGGCTGCCTCGGCTTACACTCCCCTCAAGCTGCATTGTCAATGGTGCCCCAACGTACAGACCAGACAGAGAGGATCACCCCGGGAAAGGGATGCTGCGTATATATGTACGGTGCAGGTGGTGTGACGCGACCCGGCCGGCATCGCATGGGGAAGCCAACTGATGGACATGAAAAACGAACGACTACTGTAAGGATCTCATCCGACGGCATGGTCCTGACCGCAAGAGGTGCCGAGGGTTAAGAGCTAAATATCTTGGTGCTTTACCGTTTGGCGGGGTAAAGTCGACAGTCGCTCAGAAGGAGATGACGAGGGGTGGAGGGGCTTTGATGTGACTCGAGTGCGCAGTGAGCGCCGGTACGGCTTGTGGCCCTTGATACCAAGGTCAATGTCTATAACAATGTTGCCTGACAGAAAGGACTGCTCCTCCAGGCGATCGTATTCGGGCTTCGGCGTCTAGGTTCACTCCAGACAGGAGGCCATTTCCACAGAGGAGAGAGACAACTGAAGGAGTTGGCTGGGTGATGTGTATCTTGTTCGCTGCAAAAGCCATGTATGAGACGCATTTGCATATCTGAGGCTCGGGTATTGGCAGTAGACGAGACTCTGTAGCCAGTCGATGAACTTGATGTACCAACACTCATTGGTCGTCAAATGGGGGAAAATGCAGTCCTCCGGCCGTCCCTGAAAGCATGGATGGCTTCGAAAAGGCATTGGATGGAGTGACAAGGCTAACAGCAGATTGTCACAATGGACCTGTTGTATGTAGGTATGTATGGCTGAGGTTGTACCTGCTTCTGGATGCGTATCGTTTCGTAGGTGGGTATCGAGGGTAATGTGCGAATAGGAAAGAGAACCATGTGTTTCGTTTGATTGGATCAAAGACCGACGTGGTGTGGAAGGTGACTGGTGTCACTTGAACGGTGCTGACCATTTGCGCATGGAATTATGACAAACCAAGTTTGTGACGTTGGAATAAATCGCTCTTGTGATAGCCCAATCACTCAGCCAGCCCGAGTTGGGTTTCGGCTGCCCGTCCATGGCGGCGACAGGACGAACTGCTGCATGCCCGGGCACTCGAAGTGTCACAGCTTAAAAGCGGGCAGCATCGACGCCTCCTCCGAAACTCGGGGCCGTCGATTGTGCAGTTTGATACCTCTGCCTATGGTACATGGCGAGAGATCTCCAGTCTGTAGGCCAGACGAGTAACGTACTTGCCCGTATTCCTCTTGTGAGTGCTGCCGGCAGAATGTTGATTGGCCTTGGGTGTCTAGTGTACCTCTAGGTATAGCGGCTATTGCCAAGTAAACGATAGAGCGCAGCGGGGACGTGTGGTTGGATGGCGAATTGAAGACTTGGAAATTGTTGACCTCATTGCGCCGAAATAATCTGAAGCAGGCGCGCTTTTTCCCTGGCAAGTCGAACAAGTTCAGGAGTGTTCTGCCGTTTGGGGTTTTAGACCAGATGGGAAGTCATCAATTGTCTGTGTTCACCAAGCCTGCTTGACGACGGACGATTTGGCCTTTTGACGTTCGACGCAATCTCAGCTCTGGAAAGAACCTATTGGTGACTTGCACACCATCCGGCGGTACTTACGATGATGGTTACGGTGATTGACATGAGAGAACATGAACCCGCCCTGATGAGCAAGACGAGACTGCTAATTCGGTAACTTGCGCAGGAACAAACGGTTCTGCTGAGCTGTCAGGAGGTATCTTGGGACAAGATCAACTGCCTCAAGTCTGAATGGAGCAAGTCGGTGCTCTCGGCGTTTGGCGGCGGCGGCGGCGGCGGCGTCAAAGTCCGTCCAACTGGATTCAAGAGGTTCAGAACATCACCAGCCCAGGCCGAGGCACCGGGCGAAATTCCGGTGGGATTTGTGGGATCTGTAACTGGGCATTCCCGTCTCAGCCATGGATTGAGCGAGTGGCACTCCGTGGTGCAAGCCCGTGGACGACCGACGCCGATCAGGGAGCGAGGCCGCCCTGCCGAGCGTCGAGACGTGGCTGGTGCTGTTTGAGATGGCATTTTGACGGTCCATATCTCGAATGTTATAGTCTCACTCACTCACATGCACTCAGGAGAAGGGGGCAACCTCATCTGGGCCTGGCCTGACTGTCGCCTCAACAGCGATGCTATTCCTGACATGAATGCCACACCTGCGCTGCTGGTGAGGGTAGCACTATGCATCATTAGCGGCCGGAAGAGAAGCTGAGAAAGAAGCCGACAGAAGTCGAGGGACAACTGCGAGGGGACCTTTGTTGAATGTTCCCATTTGATGGCATAAGCCGGGGGCCTGGCAGGGGGACGTGCATCCAGCCAGTAAGAGGCCGTCGCGATATGCTGGTCCACCGCATTTTCAGCACCTCCGCAGTCCGCATAGCCCTCTCGGCTCCTCCAAGACCTCACCTCACGTCTACACATGCATGCCTTCCCCTCACAGTGTTGGGAAGCATCGCGCGGCTGCCCAGTAGAAATTGGAAACTAGGAGCTGTCTCTGTGCAGAAGCGCGACATTGAACGACCCTACTGTGAGCCTGTCGAATCCCCGCAACTGACGCTATCGACAGATTTCACACACAGGTCCGGGAGGTGGTGAAGTGCAGGTACGAAAGTGAAAAATGGCAATTGTAGACTAGACATAGGTATAGAGTTCTAGCAGAGGTACTTTTCCGCGACCTGCCTAGATGTGGACTGTCTCGGTATCTCAGGTCCGGTTCCATTCATATCGCATCGGAGCCCATCAAGGTCCAGACGGAGCGAGTGTGCGCGTTGCAAGTTCGTCCCAAGTCAGGACGGGACGGACATGTCCAGTCCTGGTCATCATCAGTTCAAGGAGTACAGTACCGTAACCTACAGCCAAATAACCTAAGTCTAGTTAAGACGCACTAGTAGAGACCTCCAATTGCCAGTCGCGATACGCCTAGGTCTACATTCCAGTGCGGACTGGAAGGGAAGTTACGGGAAAACATGGAATCAATCAAGGAGCGCACCTGCCCGTCAACTTGAACCATAGCACCACCAGTCCGCGCACTCGACCCTGGCACGACGACATCCAAGTGCAGGTGACCTTGGCCTGGCTATTACCTCCATCCTCGATCTTTTCACCTTCCGCGCATACCATATCTTGCTCCATCCACCTCCATCTTCTTCGACTTTGTTTCCGTTTTCTCCTTCCAGTTCAGGTCGTTTCGTCGACCTATCGTCCGTTGGGATAAGTACCTCAGGTATACCGACCCAGGGAGATACGTCAGGGGGTACCTAGCACTTGCACTGGTCTCTTTCCACCCGACCCGCGTCACGCCTTTGTTTCCTGAAAGGTTGAAGTAGTGTATTGTCACTTCTCCCATGCTTAGGTCGTTGCTTGGGAATTACCCTGCTCTCTTCACCTTCTAATCATATACTCCATACACCCTGCACACACACACCACACCGAGGGACCCTTATACATACCTGGTCCTTAAGCATTGATCACCGCCTTTGGTTGCACGACAAATCCAGTACCGGAAACAACAACAGCACGAGCCCCACTCCGGTCAGCCAGTCTCCAGATCGCCGAGATCCCTTCCCCCCTAACGACTCTCCCCTGTGGCTCCCTTGGCCCTGCACGAGCACAGCTAGGCGCAACACTACCACCGCTAGACAACGGTCCACCCTATAAACCAGTCAGATCACGACGACCAGCACCTATACCTACCGCTACCGCCCCCCAGAAGCCGCCCTCCAACTTTCCCTCCACGCTTTTATTTCTTTTCGCCTCAATTTCCCGTCTTTCACTTCTCTGCGTCCACAGCCGCACCCGTTTTGCCCCTCCAACCGCGCGCCAGCCTCGCATCCCCTACCGCCCCATATTTCCACGCCCCCCAACTCCAGGGACATATACAACTCTCCCTCGGGCTCCTACGACAATCCCACGTCTTTCAATGCTTTAGTTGCCCCGTCTCGACGGACGCCTGGTGCCTTCTTGTCAAGTCACCTGTATACGCTCTCAGCTCGCCTGTCGACTAGCTATTACTTCAAATACCACCAAACTTTGAGTCAAGCTACCTTCTCAATTCTCATCATCGCCATCATGTCTTCTCTTCCTCCCGACCCGTGGCAGGTCCTCGGCATCACAAAGACGGCAGACAAGACAGAGATCCGGACAGCATACCGGAAATTGGTCCTCAAGTGTCATCCAGATAAGGTCCAAGATCCGACTTTGAAAGCTGAGAAGCAAGACGAGTTCCAAAAAGTTCAACAAGCCTATGAACTTCTCAACAACGACGAAGAGAGGGCCAAGTATGAGCATCAGGTTCGAATGAGTGAACTCAACCAACAAAAGGCACGGGCTGCCTCAAAGAGTGCGACACATTCCCCAGCTGCTCGATCATCCCCCAGGCACAAGGATTTCGCTTTCAGCACGCCGGAGCGTGCCCCTCACAGGACAACGACATCCACCAGGGAGAAGATGTACTTTCAGCCCTCGCGCTCTCACGAAGAAGTTCCTACTGCTCGCTTCGCGGACATGAACTTCAACGAGGAGAGACGTACTCGTCGAGCAACTAGCTATGAGAAGCAACCAAGAAACGAGGACGAAAGACCCTCAAGGCGCGAGGAGGAAAAGGCACCTAGACGTGAAGATGAAAGGCCCGCGAGGCGCGAGGAGGAGAAGTCAGCGAGACGAGAAGAAGAGAAGTCGAAGGACAAGCGCAAGGATGAAGAGGAGAAGAAGGCAAGGCGCCAGAGGGACTTGGCCAGGGAGCTGGAAGAATTGGCTGATTCCGGCCGCAAGGCGGAGAAGAAGAAGACGGATAGGGAACGGGAGAGGCCTGAGAAGGAACGGAAATCGGAGGACAAATCCCGGCGTCACAAGGGTCCCTCCATTGAAGTCATGGAGGATCCAGAGGAGCCCCCCAAGTCAGACAAGAAATCTGCAAAGTCTTCGAGTAAGAAATACACCGAGACTAAGGAGCGCGAACGAGATGGTTCCCGCTCCCGCGAATATGATTATGGGCGAGAAAAGGCCGCCTCTCGTCCCGCTGCCGGTCTTGTGGCCGATGACCCGCTGGAAAAGGCAAAGCTATACATCCAGAACAGGGGTACCAAAGTTCGCGAGGTGGAACGGATGCCCGAGAGAATACCGAAGCTTGGGAGATCCCAAACCGAGTTCTGGGGTTACAAGCCAGAGGTGCCCCGTGCTTCCCCCGCCGACTACGACGAAAAAGAAGTTCCGCGATCATCTGCTCGACCTCGTCGATCCTCCCAAGACACGCCAGCGAGGTCTAAGGAGAGCCCGAACATCATCCCTGTCTCACCTCGCCTTGCTCCGACGAATTCTCGCCCTAATCCGATCAACGTCAAGGCTTCGAAGTCGCATGGTGTCTCTTCGCCTCTAAATTCTCCCTCTCGCATGCAACGATCAGCAACGACCAATGATGTACATTCTGCGCATCAGTTCCACCCACCTCCCATGACACGGCACACTACTTGGGCCCCTAGCTCTGATCGACATTTCGATAAAGTCTACCACAACGACTCAGATGATGATTACGGACGCCATCATCGTTCACGTTATGCGGATTCCCCCTCTGATGGTGTTCGGTACAAAGCGGATGGGGGCAGAAGCTCGAGGCGCGACGAACCAACATATCCCCAGGCTTACTCACGAGGAACTTCCGCCACACGAGTTCCTCCTGAAATCTACGGATCCGCACGCATGTACTCGACCTCGGGTATGAAGGTGAAAGAAGGCAAGGCATTCACTACGACTGACGTGAAATACGCCGACATGCCCTACCCGCATCGAGCCTATCCTTCAGTGCCTTCATACTAGAAATTGAAGTGAGGTAATCTGAACCTAACAGCTTTTACTTTTCTGTTTTATGTGGACTTCCAGTTCTCTTCTTTCGGCAGGTGTTTCCAACGGCTTGCATTGAATGGGTCATCGGGGTATGGTGTTTGGTTTGGATATCGATCGGTTGATCATCTGCTTTCATACTAGTCATATATGGGGGACGAAACCCGGAAGAGAGACAGTAACGACATGTTTACGTTTCACACATCGCATGGTATGGGATTTATTGGGATACGACCTGGGCATGAGATAGAGGACTCAAAGCCATGGCAAGGAGAGGAAACGGGATGCGTGGGAACGCTTTGGGACAACGGTCAAGGACAGCATCGGAAATTGCAGCACATGATGATGAAGCAATAGGAATTTCTAACGGGGATCACTCGTTTTTCTCTTTTTTTTTTTTGTTGGTTGTATCTAAGGCACGGGAATGACGATGTAACGTAGCTCTTACAAACATACCAACGTTTTGATGCCCTTTACTACACGGGAGCCCTTTCACAACCTCAATGTAGATCAACTTTCCTAACAGTGAAATATTGTACCCTCAACAGCATATAAATACGGGATAACAACAACGGACTGATATGCACGACATAGGGCCGCGCTATGCGGGAAATACTAGTTTGTAGACTCATATCAAAATAACGCTATGGTTCTTGAGGCCTACAACATCTCACAATGATTTTTTCTTCACTTCCTCTCTACCCGTTGGTCACGGGCATATATTGTATCTCTTCCTTAGTTATCTCGTTCGTCCTTCCTGCGGCGTTCTTGTCAGTGGTCGCTTCAAGTTTCCTTTCATATGAATAGCTAACCTCCTTCCTCGCAAGGCACACACAAGAAGAATCTCCACACCTAGAGACATTCCATATTATTGTAGTCGTCGGCGCCACGCGAACGAGACTTGAGTTGTTGGGGAAAAGGTTGCTAGGTTGTCATAGCTTCGTAAGAATCAACAGCGCATCCGATAGTCTGTATCTACACATCAGCTGCCGATATCTCAAAGGTAAACGTCGGTATAGGTATCTCACGTCTTCCCATCAACCACCCACTGGCCTACCTAGATCCTGACTTGTACTTATGCAACAAAGAGAGAAATCCAGAGGCCTTGAAATGGGTAGTCGCAACTCAGATCGCTTACCGGAGTGGGTCAGTAGTTTCGTTTCCAGTCTTCCATGATTTCTGTGCCCCGACCGTCGTGCTCATCTCAAGAGCTGAGTCAATTTCAACGGGTACTTGCACTGGTGTTCCGAGTATACCAACCCGTCATGTACTATCTCTTCCCTGGGTATATAGATGAGGTATATACGTGACCTCTTGTACGGGTCGCTCGCAGGTGTAAGTGGTTTCGTTCCGCTACCGGCCCGTAGAATCTTGAGGCAACGTGGGTTCACACATCTCCTCACTTCGAGCAGGTAAATATCCTTTCCACTCCGTTTCTCCGTCCCCTTCTTTTGTCTTTTTTTTATCATTTTTTTTTATCCTCATCTTCCTTTGTAGTTTTCTTGTGGCTATGACGAGCTGGGACATGGACAGTATAGTCATTTTGACGGGGGAGTCCAGGAGAAAATTGTCATGAATCATATGGCCCACCGTGTTTTCGTTCTCCTCTGGCGTTTTCTTAACGAACCTGGTTGCTGCTACCACTATCGATAACACAAGACAACTTCACGAAAGGGAATGGAATATAGTACGTAAAACACTACACTATATATACTAAATATATATATATACATATATATGTATGTATGTATATATGTATGTATGTATATATGTATGTATGTATATATGTATGTATGTATATATATGTGTATGTATGTATGTATGTATGTGTGTATGTATGTATGTAACATGGGTATCTGTACTGTAATCTATAAAGATAGAATATCTTGCTCTCTTCTTTTAAGGCGACAACAAGGCCTTTTGAGGACAAAGACAAGATACACCTTTACTCTAACTAACTATCAAATCAATTCGCTACCTATTAACAGAATATCAAGTCGAGTTCCCCGCCTTTTCCTGCTCCTCCGTTCTTGTTTAGCAGACGCCGATGCCTCCCGTATATGATAAGATGTGGTGTAGAGTATGGTAAGAATATGTGCTGTAACTGTGTCCGGAGAATTGACCGGAGAAAAGACCTCGCAGGTCGGATTTTGTTTCTTATACCAACACGTAAAGCGAGCAGATCTATTTACTCCAACCGTTAGTAAACTCCTCAATCTTCAATAACAGAAAGAGCAAGGACATGAGGAGGGTAGCTACTCACCAAACTCAACCCCAAGATCATACTACACCAAAAGCAAACATTATTCAACGTCTTCTTCCCCCTGACCAACTTGGTCTTTTGCAGCATCACAATCGGCAACTGGAGCATCTGGCAAATGAAACCATACCCTCTCAGCTTCTTAGTGATACAAGCCATAACGATCTCGTGGCCGATGGCTGAGATCAAAAAGGTGATGACCGTCGCGTTCGCCTTGCCGACATGCGGCCTGCTGGCGCTGTATACGTGCCTCCTCAGGAAATTGTACACAGGCACGTTCCATTCGCGGGAGAATTCCATCCAGTCCGTACTGTTCCACCAGTCCGAATAGAAGTGACGGTCGGCAAAGTGCGTGATCTCGGCGAAAGCGCCAAGGACATACTCGAAGATGACGAGGAAGACGAGCAAGAAGGTGAGCATGAAGGGGAACAGAAGCCACGAGATGGTCTCCGCCAGGACGAGGAGAACTTCGAGTGCCGTCAAGGGACCAAAATCGCCGGCAGCGGCGCGCATCGAAGGGTCAAGACGGATGGAGGCGTCGGTCAGCGCAGGCAGGATGAACTCCTCCGAGATGACAGTCAACAAAAAAATGCAGCCGAAGACGGCCAGGACCTTGGAGAGCAGGTTTTGCCAGTCGATGGCGGCGGTGCGCGGGTACTCGATTTCATAGCATAGCGTCGGGCAGCAGAGGTAGTCGAGGTAGTTGGCCCAGGTCAGGTTGGCCGGGTACGTGATGTTGCCCATGGGCGAGATGAGTTCGCGGGCGAGGTCCTCGCGGAGCTGGGCGATCTCGTCGTCCTCATTGGGGGTGCTGATCTCCTCGATTTCCTCGGCGGCGGCTTCGGCGGCGCGCTGCTTGGGGCTGGCGACGGTACCCAAGGGATTTTCGGGGGTTGGGTAGAGGTAGGCCGGGGCTTTGGAGGCGGTGGCCGGGTTGTCGAGCGCCCGGAGCCGCTTCTCGGTCTCGGACAGGTGGCCCATGTAGAACGAGTACGAGTGCATCTTCATGAGCAGCACCATGGTGTGTAGCAGCAAAAAAACCTGGGCAGTCCATGTCCACTCGAGCCAAAAGGGAATCGCAATCCAAACGGCTAGCCAAATGGCCTGGTAGATGCTCTGGATGGCCATGCCGCCCTTGGCCCAGGTCAGCACGCTGCCCGCAGGGGCAGCGCGGAAGACCTTGTGTAGTGGGAGGGATACGGCGGTCGAGGCAACCATGAGGAAGTCAGCAATGGCAAGATGCCAGAGCTTGACAGTGAAGAGCCCCCAGATCTGGACGCGCAGCGGGTAGCCCGTGTCTTTGATGTTGCGTAGGCAAGTGGTGATGGCCATGATGGCCAGGCCGATCCAGAAGAGATTGAAGAAGCCATGGAAGTCGCGGTAGTCGCTGTTGGGATCGAAGTGCGATACTCGGCTTGCGAACTCTATCGTAGGGAAGATACGGCGGCGTTGCTCGGCGCGGACTTGCTTGCGGGCGGTCGAGAGGGACTGGATGGACGGGGGAGCATCGGACGGAATCGGGGTCGAGCGGCCGCTGCTTTGACCGGTGACACTGACAGCCGATCAGATCAGTTAGCATTCTGGAGAGATGTCCGGTATGTTGTGTTGGTCGTACCTGGTAGCTCCGGTACCATTTGCATGGTCGCTATCGCCGTTTGCGTCGTGGGAGAGTTGGGAGACTTGGGTATGCAAGGGTTTCCGTGGTCGAGGCCGGAGAATGTTGTCGCCTTGGCCGGCGAAGGCATCCGCTGATGTTGATGTGGATGTCATGCTCCTCCTTCCCCAACTGCGGTGAGATTCTAATGTCGTCGTAGGTAGGTAAGTATGTATGTACAATGCGATGCCCTGCTTAGATGAAGCCGGCCGCCCTGCAGAAAGTGCCTGGTGCTTCTGTACCTAAAGACTGTTGTTGATGATCACTCAGGAACACGCGCACGGACAGTAAAATCAGACCCCTTGAATCATGCACCGGGAATGACGAAAGAATCAACTGAAGAGAGTTTTGAAAATGTTTCTGGTAATTTGCGAAACCTGGGAGCTTGCTTCTGCCAATGATAAGCTGTGGTGACATACCGCGGTCGTCTGATACTCTCGTCTAGATGTTTATTTCCACTTCTCGCGTATACGTGACAATCTACCATAGTAGGTCATTGTCCTGCCTTGCCAGTTTCCCTTCAGCGATCTAAAATACCAACGACAACCAGACGAAGCTCTCGTCGGCCCTTCATCTAGTCTATCAGGTTTAACTCAACGATGCAACTGAAGCCATTGAAACTTTGAACAATAAACGACGTTCGGTCCCTCTCACTTCCCCGGCATATCGTCCAATCTCGATACGAAGTAGAGTGCAAAGTGCAAGCTGTTCTCCGCGGCGGCGACAGTCAAAGTCGTAGTACGTCACTTCCACGTGACTGCAGCAGGGATTGGGGAGGTTAAAGGGGGTGATGATAGCATGGATAACCATGTCGAAGCCTAAAGAAAAATAACAAATGAAAATAAAAAGTAAACTGCGATTCGGGTAATCGGAAATCACTTGAGCTCTGCAAATCTTGCAAAGGTGGAATCGCGATATGGCGAACATGGTAATCCCCCAAATCGGGACGGACATGAAATAGATTGGAACCACACTCATCCAGGCGAACCCTCGATTGGGATTGAAGAGTCGAAGCCACAACGGGAAGGGCCGTTTTTGTTTATACGCACAGTTGTGTTGTGGACGCATTGATCTCTGCGGAATCCCGTTGTGGTAATCTGTACAGATGAAAACACAGACATTCGTCGTTTATGCATTTGAATGAAGAAACTAACAACGCCAGTGCCATCTCAAGTCCCTGACCATGGACGGTGAAAAGGGGGTTTTGTCCGGGCACCGGAAAGTTTAGAAATCGGAGAGTTCAACATCGTGGGGAGGGATCGTGTGGGACAGAGCCAAAGTCGCCGTCACGGCATCGACATCGACATCATTAACAGAAAAAGTAACGTTTAGCTGTCCCACGTTTCGCACTCTGGCTCTCGGCTTCAGTCATACATGCATGGTGCGCCTGTCGGTCATTTTCGATGGATTAGTCTGCCCTCTCCTGGTTGAATCCCGTGCGCATCGACAAACATCGACCAGGATATTTTTATTTTCTTTTATTTTCTTTCTGGGATTTTTGGGGTCGATGAGACGCATAAACATCGTAAAGGCAGTCAGCGTACCAATTGCCGTCCCTTCCATAACATGAAGGGGTGGCAGCCAATGAATTCGGCGGGTTAGACATCGTGCGAATGTCTTGCCTCTGTTCCTTCTCTCAGCTCTTTGTCCAACGCCAAGGTCTAAAGGCCGATCTCGGGTGGTCTTATCAACTTGATGCTCGCTATCTGGGATCCAAGATACACCACGGCGGGATACATCCCTTGTGGCCATCAAGTGGCAGCCTGGCTGCACCATATGGGTGAGCCCTGAGATAAGGCAGATATTGTTCATATACCAGACCAGAACGTGGAGTTGCTGCAAGCAGAGGAACCCCCAGTATCAGGTACATGACATGGATCGTGATATCTAGGACCGGCGATTGGGCATCTGGGCCGCACCACATTGTGTAACAGTAGCTGAACCACCACAGAACTATCAGCAATACCGGATTCCGCTCATTGCCAGGTAGATGTAGGTGCTACGATAGCACACTACAAAGATTTGCAACTGAATGGACTTGGGTTGTTTGCAGTGATATTGCAAGATGACCGAAGCCCCGGTGGAACTTCCCCCCGGCACCCAATTGACAATCCCTGGAGACGGAAGGTATCGCCAGACTGCTTTCCTGAACAAGGGAACTCATTTCTTTTCCTATTCCGACCATCACTCGATCAATTCTGTCTAGCACCAGTAGGACCTGCAAATCGTGTCTCGGGGCTGCGTGGTCAAATAACATCATTTTGCAGTCTGGTCGGATTCGTCGAGATGACTCCGAGTGTCGTCGAATGAGTCTCTTTGTTCTGTGTTCGTTGGTGGTCCACCGGGACAGCAACCATGATGCAATGTCCATCCCTAATAAGAAGCCGCCGTCGTCGTTGGAAATTAAACAGAAAGGACGTGACAGTGATCACCTGGCATGCTAACATCAATACTAACGCGGGACCCGTGCTTTTTTGGGATATGAGTGCCGTGGGCCATGGTGGTTTTCTAGGCAATCTTCAATTTCCAGACGCTGGCTATTCTGGTCTTCATCACGCTATCATCTGACGGCATGTTCCACCTGGATTTGGTTGTTTCCAGATCGACGTCAACGTTACCTCCATCTTTTTGGGATTTGGCCCACCCACTGCCACTCACCCTCCCCGCGCGCGGCGACAAGGTTGAGATCGAGGAGTCACCGACACCACGGGCAGAAGTTGCGATACCTTCTACTCCTTCCTTGCCAGCTTCACCGCAGTTGCCTCGATAGGGGGAGGTGCCGAGAGGTAACTCTCGAGCGCTACCTACCTACCTCTACCTACCTATGTCTAGACCTACCTACTGGTACTGCGACAACACCTAGGCTGCCACTGCTGCACGCTGTGACTGACCTTCACGTCCTTAGAGGCTCCATCGCGACCCCGGGCAAGACACCCCAACCTGGCGTGCAGGTACCCTAGAGGTAGAATTACATAGCAGTCTAGGTAGGTACCCGGGTGATCCAGGTGTGACAGGCCCCCCCCAGAGGTCGCGGTTTGCAAAAGCGCATCAAACTGCCAACCCCGAAATCGACGCCAACAAGGATCTGCGACAGCGGCAAAAAGCAGAAAGGGGAGAGAGGACAGTGCAAACCAAAAGAGAGAGGGGGGCCAAAAAAAAAAAAAAAAAAAAAAAAAAAAAAAAAAAAAGGTTCAACGGCCGGGGACGAGTCGACTCAGAACAAAAGGGATCAACACCCCGATCCCGATTGTCTTTCAATCCTGGATTGAGCGAATCTGAGCGAGTCTCAAAAAGCCGTCGTCACATCACTTATCATTACCTACCACCAACGGACCTAGCCACGCTTCGCTTTCTCTCCATCAACCTAACGACATCAAGTGACGACGTTACCTACCTACCTAACTGCCTAACAGGACTACCTGCAACCGGAACTCAGGACTGGAGCGTGGTATTATACCTAGCACAGCCTTGCAGGGCTCGTCACTCCGGACATTCCCGTTCCATTGCGGTTCGGGCTTGTACTGTTCTGGAATCGGCGGATTCTGGTCCAGAGGGCCGCATCGCCGACAATTTGGCAACAACCTGAAGTTTCGGGACGAGGAGATAAACCTCAGACCTGGACTGGAAAGCCGGGCTATCAGCGTAACCGAAGTTCTCATCACCTACCTACCTAGGTACCTACAGCGCACTGGCATCATACCTACCCAGCACGGAGCCCAAACCCGACACTACACTACCGCATCCATACAAGACCCGCCCTTGAAGTACAGCCTACAAGGACCAGGACATACCCGAGTCTGCAATTCGCCAGCTTCTCCCCCCAAAACCCTCCAGCTGCATCTCGACCCTCAACAATTTTGCTGTTCTTGTAGGTACCCGGGAACCGAAAGGCACCTTGCTGCGGCGCGAATGCTATAGGCTAGTCACTCGGTCACTTACACCAACCTAGCTAGGTACCTCGACATAGACTCATCGAGCCGTTTTAGCCTCGGGGTTCCACTTACACCCAGATCCTACCACCACCACCATCACCGACAGACATCACTGTGAAAAGGAGGCCTGGCACTTCATACAAAAAGACGGGAGGCCCGATAAACAAGTACCAGCTAGCTGCGGGTACCTGAATTGCCGAGTGGATATCGACCGTGGACGTGGCCGTGGACGTGGCCGTGATCGTGATCGTGGGCATGCAAGTGACAGACAAGACGTTCCAGGATCCGCAGCGCTGACCCGACGCAACCGCAAGTGCATCACCTGGGCAGAAAAGGATCCCAGGACCGGCACCCCAACAGAGGATCCCAGAGTAGGACCGCCCGTGAACCACCTACCCCGTGGATCAGGCCCGGAGGAGGACCACCACCACCACCACCAACCACCAGCGACAATGTCCTCCAGAAACTCGCACTCGCAGTTTTGCTCCTCCCCTCCTCTCCTCTCCTCGCAGGAGGCTCCCAATGCAACAGGCAACGGTGATGCGCCTCGGAGAGACGCAGCAGCTGCTGTAGCTGCCGCAGGTTCCCTCAACGAGCACAATGCCCACCAACACTCGGCCCTCAACCTCGACTCTCCACCGTCGCCCAAGTTGACCTCTGCCGAGACCCCGGCCGGATCTACATCCGTCTCAACACCGAAGCGGGAACGCGCCGGCACTCTTTGCAGCAACCTTGATCAAATCCAGTTTCGGTCTCATACCATTGCCCCTTCACCCACCCTGCCGCGCTTTACATCTGCTTCTACCCCTCCGAGACCTGCTGCGTCTGTGGACAGCAACCTGCACTCGTCCCCGCGGGGTCGCCAGAACCTTCACTCGCCGAGTGGTCACGGATTACGCCTGCAGACCGAGATAAATCCTATAGTAAACCCTTTCTCCACGGCAACCGGCGACAGCTCAAACTACTCTGGAACCTTGAGTTCTTCGCCGACACTGATAAGGTCGTCGCGTCCTTCTCTGACTCTTCACCACAAATCTTCCGCCTCTTCCCTCAGACCAATTTCTCGAACACCAAGTCTGAGAGCCGGCAGTCTTCCTAATCCCTTCAGCCCTATCTCGGCAACGAGCTCCTGTTATCCCAGTCCCGTCATAGCGGCTATGGGCGATGTCACACCCTTGCCATCACCTTTACTGCCCAGTGATTCACCAGGTCCGTGGAAGAAGCTAGGATATCCAAAAGCTCGCGAAACAATACCAGAATCCCATCCCGGCGAAAACACACCTTTTCCCAACACCGAGAGCTCGAACTCCACCTCAGCCATGGTCCTCCCGAAGAAGAAGTCGTACGCCGGGCTCGCGTCTGGTCGCAGCGGAGCAGCGAACGATGGCGAGCATTTGCACACCCCGACAACATCGGCATCGCATACACGAAACCGGAGTATTAGTGAGTACATTCCGGAACCGATGCATATTCCAAAGCGAATGTCGACCATCTCGGGGACCCGTGTCCGGCCCGAGCTGAAAAACGTGGAACCGGGATATGACGGCCACATGCGCCGGGAGCCCCACTTGTCCGAAGCGCGGGGTCTTGCGCCCCCCATTGAGAAGCCGCCGACACCCCCACCTAGCGAGGCTTCTATGAGTGTCAACGACGTCTCATCACTTTCCGCTTTTGGACTCCCCAACAAAGAATCCTATCACGAATATTTCGAGGCCTATGGAAAGCACGACCGGAAGCTGCGCCGCTGGCGCGCCATCAAGATGTTGGGTCAGGGCACCTTTAGCCGAGTTATGCTCGCCACAAGTCAAATAGCCCCCTCGGACGACGAGGACTGCTCACCTGCGACCGGCATGCATACCCCCGAGCCGACATATCAACACGACCGCCGCACTCTTGTTGCCGTCAAAGTTTGTGAGCATGGACCCCGTGGAGGAGCATCGGAGGACAGGATCGAGATGAGCTTGAAACGAGAATTGGAACTCATGAGGGTTCTGCACCATCCTTCTCTAGTTCAGCTCAAGGCTTGGAACATTGAGATGACGCGGGCCATTCTGGTGTTGAGTTACTGCCCTGGTGGAGACCTATTCGACATTGCCAGTCGTCATCGCGACGTCTTGAGCCCGACACTTTTACGCCGCATCTTTTCTGAGGTGGTCGGTGCAGTCAGCTATCTTCATTCGGAGAAGATTGTGCACAGGGATATCAAGCTGGAGAGTGAGTCTTATCGTCCATGGGTCCTTGTTGTCCAAGATCTAATCACATTGTTACAGATGTCCTTGTCAATCTTACACCTGAGGAGCTCAGCAAACCCACCGATTGGGCAACCTATCCTTACTCAGTTATCACCCTCACCGATCTCGGTCTCTCTCGCCGTGTCGCCGATGACGAAAAGCTTGAAACAAGATGCGGCTCGGATGACTATGCCGCTCCCGAAGTCATTATGGGCCAACCCTACGACGGCCGAGCTACTGACGCCTGGTCACTGGGTGTCCTCCTTTACGCGCTTCTCGAGGGCAGGCTCCCTTTCGACCCGCCCCCCGGAGCCGGTGATCATGCCATGCAGATGCGCATGCGGAGTCGGACTAGTCATCGGATTGCCCGTGTCGAGTGGCGGTGGATCATCTTTGGCGTCCCTAACGGCGAGGACGGTGAGGGCAAGCATGAGGCGGATCCCGCCAAATTCAGTGCCAAGGGCCTGCAGGGTGCCAGGGAAGTGGTTGAGGGCCTGCTGAGACGGGCGAGAACCAGATGGCCGCTTACCCAGGCTGCCGCGACCGAGTGGGTCAGCGGTGGCATCCAGGTCGAGGGAGGAATCCGGTTTAGAGAGGAGGACGATGGAGAGGAGGTCACCCATTGATTTTCGTCGCTGACTGCAAGGTATATCGCATATTTGGGGGGTTTTCTTCCGTTTCAACAAACTCTCGAGGGCTGAGTTAGTAGCCACTCTCTTCATTTGCTTTTCTTTTCCATTTAGCCTTGGCGATTCTTGATTCTGCGGTTTTACTTCAACAACCACAACAACCCATTTTGCTTGCTCTTTATTGATGATGAAATAACGAATAGGGGTTTGGTGGAATTTTTTTTTTTTTTTTTTCGGGTTTGCGTGCCGGACAGGCGGGTTGGTTGGTGGGTCTACATCGGGACGGACACAAGGCTGGCATTTGCTTTTTTTCATAACTGCTACGATGGGTAGTGGTTCATACAGGGAGGTTGGCGGACAACATGGATGGAGGCGAGTGAGGAGCGGTATTTAATGGTTGGGCTTTGCATCAAGTCATACAAAAGAAAAACCAAACGCGCAGTTCGTACTGTCGAATATAGACGGGGGTTTCGAAGTAGATTCTCATATCGTTTTTACACCTCTCAGACTACGACTATATGGAGAAGACTTCCACGGATGATATGGGAATTGCATAAGGGAAAAATGAGAAAAGTCTACATTGTGTACTTGTGTCTCTTCTCATCCAAGCTATGACAATAACGATGTAATGCAGTGACAAGGAATGGGGAAGATAGAGTCGCCTGGAATGGAAGCTGACATCTGCGCATGCTCAACTCAAGCTGCAGGACACGAACAAATTCATCAAGATGAGGAAAAGGAAAATCAACATGTGAAGCCCGGTTGAGATCCTTTCCGCTTATGGAACCTGAATGACATCCGTCACGGCTAGACCATCCATGATGAGCTGAGTTACACTTTCTCCAAACAAGCCACGCAAAGGCATCCCAACCCACCACATCAGGGGAACAAACACATGACCCATTACGCACTAATGACTGTCAACTTGAATGCCACACACAATTCGAGCTGAACCGGGTATACTGATCCACCTCAGCGTAAGAAAAATACGATCAACCATCACAGGAAACCATAGATTGCCATAAAAAAAAAGAGACCGAAAACCGAAAGAAAGAATCAAAGGGGACTAAATAACCACATGTCAATTCCATAGTGGTGGAAGAGGAGAGATTCTCAAAAAGACCAAAAAATTGAAGTCGACCATCCTGGGACTCGAACCCAGAGCCTTTACCACCGGAAAGTAACGCGCTACCGTTGCGCCAAACGGCCGTTGTTGAATTATTCATTTAAAGCCATTGCCTATATAGGGCTACCAAACTGGTAGGTAGTAGTGCAAGTCTAACTGACTACATCAGTTACTACAATTACTATTCACCAGCAGCAACACTAACACCACCAATCAAGCACAGGCCACAGCACTCGTGTGCACAAGTTTTACTTTGACTTATTAAACAAGCTAGAATAACTCCTGGGAGAGAGCCTACAATTATCTTTCTGCACGGATACAGACAGGTAGAGATGGACCACCATTCAGATGCGTATGTGCGTATCTAG
Source organism: Neurospora discreta FGSC 8579 (assembly GCA_009805215.1). Lineage (NCBI taxonomy): Eukaryota > Fungi > Ascomycota > Sordariomycetes > Sordariales > Sordariaceae > Neurospora > Neurospora discreta. The sequence goes on along the minus strand of RANX01000064.1, from coordinate 86,318 downwards.
AGGTATACTAAGCGTAGATAACATGGGGATGGTAATTCCTATCTGAGCTGCTGCATCGGCTGCACTCATCGCACAGCAACTGAAGCTGAAAGTGGTGCATACCGGGACGTACAAACGTGATACAATGAAGAAGCCTGAAGACCCTTCTGGTTGCAGACATCCATCCGCATCGAGTTTGAAGTGCCTGGTTTTGGAATCCCATCTCCTGGGTCAACTTTCTTCATTGAAATGAAGTCTCGTTTACCCTCGTGCGCTGAGAACACGAGCGTAGTTGGTTGTCAACAATTTCACCGACCTTAACTTTCTTGGAAGTTCCCCAATTCAGTGTCCTCACTGTTCTTTGCGAGGCATAACCCACCCCATAACCATCACATTGCTTTCGTACACCCGGCTGAACGACATGGCATCTTTCGTCCTTTGCGCCCTTACCTCCTTCATCAGTCAACGCATTTCACTCCCTGGAGATGCTTGATATAAGAGACGCAAATCCAATTTGCAAATGAGAGATCTTGCAGACATGTAACCTCATACTCCAACGTTGAGTGTCGACTGCTGCGTCGGGTAGATCGGTTAGTGTAGGCCCGTACCGTGCGTCCAATACAACTTCGGGAGTAGCTTCAAGAAATCATCATGATGGACTTTCACACCTATACACCATGAGCCGACTGCATAGACGGTTTCACGACCATGTCACATCACATATCAATAATTCAAGTTACTTGTTTCTTATCCATTGCATTCATGCTCTACCTCAAAGACCAGACCAAACCATGTTGTCATAGACTAAAGTACAGAGCCGGGGAATCTGAAAATTATGGAAAAGGCAAAGATGCAGAAGGGTAACACAATGCCCGTCAGTAAAACGAAAACCCAAACTCCGTCCCAAAACCTTTTTCATTAAACTTTTGTAGTCATGAAATCGTTTAGTCAACCTCCTCCATGGCGGAGTCGCCAGTCTCGGCGGCGGGAGTGCCCTCAGCGGCAGCAGGGGCATCGGCAGCAGCCTCAGGCTCCTCATCGAGGTTGAGGCCGAGGGAGACGAGCTTGTGAATGCGCTCGGCGAAACTGGCGGGCTCATCGATAGTGAAGCCGGAAACGAGGAGAGAGGTCTCGTAGAGAAGCTGGACGATAGACTTGACAGTCTTGTCGTTCTCACCATCGGCCTCGACCTTCTTCTTGAGCTCCTTGATGATGGGGCTCTTGGGGGAGATCTCAAAGGTCTTCTTGGAAGACATGTAGCTGGACATGGAGGTGTCACGAAGAGCCTGGGCCTTCATGATACGCTCCATGTTGGCGGACCAGCCGAACTGGCCAGTGCGGATGGCGCAAGGAGAGCCAACGAGCTTGTGGGAGACGACGACCTTCTCGACCTTGTCACCAAGAATGTTCTTGAGGGCCTTGCAGAGATCCTCGTACTCCTTCTCCTCCTGCTCACGCTGCTTCTTCTCCTCCTCGGTCTCCTCAAGCTCGAAGTCCTTGGTGATGTCAACAAGCTTCTTGCCCTCGAACTCCTTGAGCTGAGTCATGGCGTACTCATCAATGGGGTCAACAAGGAAGAGAACCTCGAAGCCCTTCTCCTTGAGGGCGTCAAGGAAGGGAGACTTGGAGACGGCCTTGATGGACTCGCCAGTGATGTAGTAGATGTTCTTCTGGTGCTCGGGCATGCGAGCAACGTAGTCGGAGAGAGAGGTCATCTCGTCACCAGACTTGGTGGAGTTGAAGCGGAGGAGCTTGGCAAGAGCGCTGCGGTTCTGGGCATCCTCGTGGATACCAAGCTTGATGTTCTTGGAGAAGGCAGAGTAGAACTTGTCGAACTGCTCCTTGTCCTCAGCGATCTCGTTGAAGAGCTCAATAGACTTCTTGACGATGTTCTTCTTGATGACCTTCATGATCTTGTTCTGCTGGAGAGTCTCACGAGACAGGTTGAGGGGGAGATCCTCAGAGTCGACAACACCCTTGATGAAGCTGAGCCACTCGGGAACGAGGTCGGTAGCATCGTCGGTGATGAAGACGCGGCGGACGTAGAGCTTGATGTTGCTCTTGGTCTTCTTGGTCTCGAAGAGGTCGAAGGGAGCGCGCTTGGGAACAAAGAGGATAGAGCGGAACTCGAGCTGACCCTCAACGGAGAAGTGCTTGACAGCGAGGTGGTCCTCCCAGTCGTTAGAGAGGGACTTGTAGAAGGCAGCATACTCCTCCTGGGTGATGTCCTGGGGGTTGCGAGTCCAGATGGGCTTCTGCTTGTTGAGCTCCTCCTCCTCGATCTTGGTCTCCTTGATCTTCTTGACCTTTTTCTCCTTCTTCTTCTCCTCTTCCTCCTCGTCGACCTCCTCGATCTTGGGCTTCTTGTCGTCACCCTCCTCGGTAACCTCCTCGGCCTCCTCGTCAGGAATCTCCTTCTCAATCTCCTTCTGGACGTGGAGGTAGATGGGGTAGGAGATGAACTCGGAGTGCTTCTTGACGACCTCCTTGATCCTGCTCTCGTTCAGGTAGTCAAGCTGCTCCTCCTTGAGGTGGAGGATGATCTTGGTACCGCGGCCAAGGGGCTCACCCTCGGTGTCGGGTCTGATGGTGAAGGTACCACCAGCCGAAGACTCCCAGATGTACTGCTCGTCATCGTTGTGCTTGGAGACAACGGTAACCCTGTCGGCAACAAGGTAGGCGGAGTAGAAACCAACACCGAACTGACCAATCATGGAGATATCAGCACCAGCGGTAAGGGCCTCCATGAACTGCTTGGTACCGGAGCGGGCAATGGTACCGAGGTTGTTGACAAGGTCCTAAAGGTAGCTAGTCAGCGCATCGTCACTTTCACAAACTCAAATTGAATCCAGACAAACTTACAGCCTTGGTCATACCAATACCGGTATCGCGGATGGTGAGGGTCTTGTTCTCCTTGTTGGGGATGATGTCGATGCGAAGATCCTTGCAGGAATCCAGCTTGCTGGGGTCCGACAGGGACTCATAGCGGATCTTGTCGAGAGCATCGGAAGCGTTGGAGATAAGCTCACGAAGGAAGATCTCCTTGTTGGAGTAAACAGTGTTGATGATGAGGGAGAGAAGCTGAGAGATCTCAGCCTGGAACTCGAAAGTCTCGGCGGACGACATGTTGGGCAGATTTGTGGGTGAAATGTGTGGGTATCTAGAGCAGAAGCTGTTAGCGCACACGTCCTGCGGAAGTGCTGCAACTTGTAAATGTACACAATGATTTGTTGGCATTCAAAAGCGGGTAGGTGAAAGTTGTTGTCCTTGACGAGTTGGTGGAGGACAGTGAGGGAGGGAGTGTAAGGGCAAGGCTGAAGCGGGGGAGGGGGAGAAGGGAGGGGCAGTGACCAGATACCAAAAGAGAGGCACTGGGCAGCGGGTGAACTTACCAAAAAGAAGTGCAAAGAAAAAGCGCTAGTTTTGTTCTGCTCCTCCAGAAAAAAGAGAGGATACTGCTGCAGGCACGATTCGAGAGAAGAAAGAGGAAAGTTGAGATTGGATTGGGAAGACTGAGGAACGAAGAGAAGAGCGAGAGAGGAAGAGGGCAGCAGTGGCATCTAAAATGTTCTTGCGGCGGCCCCTGGGTCTGGCTGTTGCCGGCAACAGAATTCGATGAGATTCTATCGCTCAGAATTCCATGGGCTTCCTCTGATTCGTTTGCGGCCGTTGCTTGCTGTCCCCACACTGCCACAACATGACGTTTGATTGGCTGGAACTCCGCAGGCAGAGCGCGTCTTGGCTTCCTTGCGCTTCTCTCAAGAGGCTGCAGGAGCTACCCCAGCTCGAACCCCATCCAAACCGCTCCGCTGAGGGGCAGCATCCGCATTCCTCAGCTGTACCTCCCCTATCGTTGCCATTGCCCCCCCTACCAGCATTGGGAACTGAAAAGAGTCCAGAAATTGCACCATGATTCTGGATCCCCAAAGAAAGCTGGAGGCTAGTCGAGATGGCAGGCGTAAAACACCCGATCAACTCCAATCAGTGGGTTAAGAAGGGGTGCCTACACATCTGGAGCCTTCTCCGTTCCATCAACATGATCTTCGGATGCCTCCTGCATCCCGCGATTGGGCAGCCAATGGGCAGAACGATCCAGAATCATCGAGGCCCTGTATGTAGACATTGCAAGGCTGAACGACGAGAAACCCAGGCACCCCCCACGATCCGTCAACAACGTGCCCTCGGGGCCCTGCTGCGCGTGCTAGAGGTAGCGTCCCGACCCGTCGCCCACGATTGACCAGCCACCCAAATTTGGGGATTCAAGTTTGAGATTCTGCCTATTTCAAGAAGCCTCCGTGATAGTGGTTCTCGGCACTACTCTAGTGTAAGCGTATGGGGATGTTCATCGGATCCGGCAAGGTCTGGACCGCTGCCATCGCAGCCGGGCATGATGGAGTCGGTGTTCGTCTCTTTGTCGACCTCATATGATCGTATCACGGTGTCTTAACTAATCCACACATGATCTTCGCGAACTTTGATAGCACTTGGCAGTGTGGCCTTGCTGAGCCCGGCCATTTATAGATCGCTGGTTTTTTTTTTTTTTTTTTTTTTTTTAGCCCGATTGTCTCCTCATCTCTATATCTTACAGCCGTGATGCTTGGGTCCTCTGACCCTTTTGTGAAGCTCTGATCAGCAATGCTCGAGTCCTTGTGCCCATCTGTAACATGCTTTACGTCGACATCTTTTTGTTGTCCAGGCTTGTTGTTTTGTTCTCGTGTTGGATCGCCACATCTTGGCAAGGGAATGACCTCTAAGTTCCAAGACTGAGGTGGCCATTATACTCGGTCTTCAATATGGACTTTACTTAGCCAAAGGGTCTGGATTTGCCCTTACCAGATGCTGAATAATATGCTGATTCCACGACCCAAGAATCAACCAAGGTAAAATAAACCAGAGAACATCATCACGTACCTTGCCGTTTGACCTGTATCATATGTAATCGACGGCACAAAGCTCCAGAATACGGCACGGCTTCTCACAACGACCACCATCAGGTCACCACCACCACTCAGAATCATCGGTCAAACATTCAACCGAAAAGTGTTAGTCGAGTACGATCCTTCAATTCTCTACCTAACAGTCATGCAATTAACATGCTCCGACCTGATCAACAACGAAGCGTGGCCAAAGGCGCAACACAACGTGCAAGCTCTATGCAGGTTGAATGGATGAAGGGGAGATATGACGGGAGCCTGCACAGCGCCCCACAATGTTGTGCCTAGAAGAACCCTTACTCCTCATGGCCCTCCATATGTGGTGACTAGTGACGAGCTCGCTCGGGCTGGCACGTACGCAGGGCAGGCTCACATTGCATTCAGTTACTTGCACAGCAGCTGCAGCACTGCAGCCCTGACCCCACGGCAACAGACGGCTCTGGAAAGAAGAGTTGTGAGATCATTCTGAGCCGTTGATGATGGGATCTGATTTCTGATCGGTGTTGAGTCTGGCGAGTAAACACTGTATGATGTGTGAACCAGGACAGTCCGGCTGGGAGCTCCGTGCGTGGGGCTTCAGCCCACACAAGTCAAGCTCCTTGAGAGGTTTATTAAATAGGTCCCGTCTCAGAGGTAGGTCCAGGTCAAGCAACCTCGAAATCGGAAAGGAACGCTGTTGGTTCCATTATCCAGCAGTTAGTTTGCTTATACCTACACAAACCTAACGTGCCGACCCGCGCTGTGCTGATTTCGGCATTGAGTGATCTCCCTGTACATATTCCCTGATTCCCGTTCCCAGCTCGGGAAGGCTCACTGCAGGATTGCTTTGCCTCCTGCCCTCCTTGCTCATTCTGCCCCTCTCTTTCGTCTCTTCCACCCAACTGGTTCACCAATCTAATTACGCCATGAACGGGATAAAGCTTGCGCCCCACCGCCTCAGGGCCGTCGCTCCTCGTTTTTCCCTCCTCCGCCCCTCGTTCCTCTTTTCTGTGCCCAAGTCTCTGAACTCTCTCCCGTACACCACTCCTCAAACAAACCCAAAACACCACTTCACCACCACATCCAGCAAGATGACTATTCCCCAGCTTGAGGGTCTTCAGATCGAGGTCCAGCAGGAGGGCCAGGGCACCCGTGAGACCCGTCGCGGTAAGTGTAACTACCTCAGTTGTACCTGGAGCTGGTTCTAGCTCTGGTGTGCAATTTTCAGCTTCTGCCTCGACGCCCCGCCTGAATTCGACCCTCATCGTAAATCTTTCAACTATGAGCGCCTTACGTTCAGCCCTCTGCACTACGCAAAACAACAAGCAAGCGCCTCAGGTGTAAAGTAAACGTGCTGACTGAACTTCTTCCATCAGGCGACAACGTCGACGTCCACTACAAGGGTGTCCTCACCAGCGGCAAGAAGTTCGACGCTAGCTACGACCGTGGCGAGCCTCTCAACTTCACCGTCGGCCAGGGCCAGGTCATCAAGGGCTGGGACGAGGGTCTCCTCGGCATGAAGATTGGCGAGAAGCGCAAGCTCACCATCGCCCCTCACCTCGCCTACGGCAACCGCGCTGTCGGTGGCATCATCCCCGCCAACTCTACCCTCATCTTCGAGACCGAGCTTGTCGGTATCAAGGGTGTACAGAAGGGCGAGTAAATGTATCATTCAAGAATGCATCTACAGCTCTGGGATACAGGCGGATTAACGGGTCAATGGAGGATCATTTTCAGTGTTCTTTCTCACCGGTTCTGACTTGCCCTGAGCGCTTCTTTAGTTGCGATGGGAGCTGAGCAGATACCATTTGAGGGTCATATTTAGAGAGGAAACGATCGCACAACACAGACCGCGTTGGCTGCTTACCTACCTGCTTTGCAATCCTCCAAGTGCCCCTAGTGATTAGTACAGGCCGCGAATGCCGTATCGGTTCACACATTGACTTGCGTTTGTTTAGTTAAGAGTTTGTTGCTGTTTCGGGAAGTGTACTAATCCTCCTACCGGCGTTCTTCACAGGTCCGCCCTCGTGAGTACTCCTGACTGGACCATGCAGCGGCACTATACAGTTCCCTAACTGTCTATACCTTCTGTCCGCATACACCAGTCCGAACTGGTATCCGTCTAAATCCTTTCCGTCAGACTTCTCCAACTCAGTAGGATCCAACAAGTTCACCTCTTCCCCTTCTTCTGCCCGGCGCCTAACACCAAGCCCCTCGACAATCTCCTCAACCTCGCCCAGCACAATAACGTGATCCCGGACGGGAATGAAGCCCGCCATAGGCTCCTCCAATACCCTGCACCTTATTATGTAGAGTACTCCATCACCATCCAGTAGGGGTGCCTCCCCATCGTGTCTATGCATATTTGACCCCTCATGGTTGGTGACCACACACCCGCATTCACTCTCCAGCCCCCTGAACACCTTTTCTGGCCCTTCGCTGTTCCCTCTGGTCATCCAGTCCGCAATTGCCGCGCCCGCGATGTCATCCGTAAGGATGTGGATGTTAAACCGCCTGCTGGCGCGCAATGCGTCCAGTGTCCGGGACGGATGGGTGATGTTGAAGCTGACAATGGGCGAAGGGAAGAGGCCGAGGCAGGTGAAGGAGGACATGGTCATGCCGCGCATGGTCGGCTTATGAGGCTTTTGCGACTGCAAGGTATGGTTATGCATATGTGTATCGGTAGAGGTGCATACTACAACGGAATGTGGGAAGAGGCGCATGAGGGACCGTGTTTGTTCGGCGATCGGGGAGAGCTTATTCTGGGCGTGCCCCTGTGGATGATGTGGTCGGCTGGGGGAAGAAGGTGGTTTAGGGCCGGTAATCGTCCATTCTCGGGCATGGGGGGAACTGGTGTGGATGGCTCGAAGAACTGTTGGGTAGGTCAATCAGTAAGTTTAAGCTTGTTTGACTTTCAAGGTGCGGGTGCCATGTGTCGTCTCATATCAACATCGGATTCGTATGTGGCATGCGCGCTTACAGACTTGACATGTCCTGACATGCTGTCCAGCAGCAAGTCGCCCTTGTGCTGCTGCTGTCGTGATCCTGATTGACGGCTTCGGTGACCGCACCGGGCAGAAGCCATTGCGATTGCGGATAGGCGTTTGCTCGACAGCGAAGCCCAAGACCCGGCGACCGCTCATCTCAGGCCCATTGACCGGCTCCCGCAAAAGTCAATTGAAAAAAAATTGACAGTCTCTGGAAGACTGGCGAAGTTTGTTAGGTTGTTTGCACCCAAGAGATGAATCGCGCAAAGTTCCTTCGCCAACCATTCGGTGCTATCTCAAGCTATCCCCCGACACTACCTGAATCCAGCCCTGGCACTGACGCACTTCAGCAGGCATGGGCCCCTGGACAGCCGCGCCTAACGCCCCTGACAGGTTCGCTTCAGGGCAAATGCGCTTAACAAGCCAGATCTTATCTTATCTGGGATCGACCCCCGCCGGGCAGCCGCGGTGTTTTCGAGGTCCAAGATGGAAGCGGGACCAAAGAGCTCGCTTCGTTCCTTCCCCGGACTTCAAGAGACACTAAAAGATGTGCCTGCCGGCCGATAACGATAGCGCTTGTTGAACAAATAGCCCTCCGTAACAATTTTTGTCTGCCAATCCACCCACCCGTCCCGGTCCCGCGACTAGCAGCGCTTGAGCCAAACCACCACCCGAGTCCGAGTCCCCGCGGCGCGAAACTCGATATCCCGTTTCCACGCCCCGGCCGCCGTCCACCCTACGACCCGACCCCCGATACAAATCGTTTTCTCTCCCGTCCTCCGACGTCCCCGCGGTTCGCCCACCACCACTATCACGCCTGATTAACTTCACTGGCGACGACGACAGATCATACCTGAACAAATCCCATCAACAAAATACCGAAGATACCTATCCCCTAATACAACCAAACAACAACCGCCAAAAAATGTCATCAAAACTCCCCACCATCCTCCTTCGCCGCCCTTCGGCCCTCCCCTCCACCACCACATACACCGCTTACTCGGCCTCTCGCCCAACGCCCCCGTCATGCACCGCCCACGCTCAAGGCCAACAAATCCGTAACGCAACCTTTGTCCCCCGCCACCGCCGCCCCTACCAATTCACCCAGCTGGTCCAGCTCTCCGACGGCAGCACCTTCACGGTGCGCACCACCATGCCCACGGCCCTGTACAAGAGCGCCAAGGACAGCCGCAACCACCTGCTGTGGCAACCTTCCGACAAGTCGCTCAAGAACGTCGAGCTGGACGAGGCCGGTAAGCTGGCCGCCTTCCGTGAAAGATATGGTCGCGGGTGGGATCTGGATGCGAAGATGACGCCTGAGGAGGAGGCTGCTGCTCTTGCGGCGGCTGCTGCTGCTGGTACTGCTGGTGCTGGTGGCAAGGCTGCTAAGAAGGCGGCTGAGGAGGCGTTGTTGGCTAAGAAGAAGAAGGAGGAGGAAGAGGCTGCGAAGAAGGCCGCTGAAGCTGAGGAGGCGGATCCTTTCGATTCTTTGACGGATTTGATCAGTGGGTATGCTACGGAGAACATGAACCCCGGGTTGAATTTCAAGGAGACTCGTCATCATGGCAAGAAGAAGTAAAGGGACGGGGTGATATGATATGCTGAGAGATGGGTGATGGATGGAGTGTCTGTGGGGGCGGTGTTGAGGTTGTCTTAGACGCAAGACACTCGAAGAAACCCCGAGAGATGCCCAAAGCATCCTGGCCGTCTGAGTGGGAAGTGGTTTACTTTTCATTCTTTTCTGACCCCTGGGACTACCCCTCCGCCTTGTATCATTATATCGACGAGGAACGTTGCCCGGTCATTGCTACTGTCGAATGACCTCGGAGGGTAGTGTATCAACACATTCCGCGCCAAGGCCGGCTCTATCGAGGACGCGGGAAGGCAGATCTGTACATATAGACATGGGATGAGATGGGCTGAGGAATGGAGGACACGTTTGTGGGGGCCAAGTATAGAAAGTGTATGGATAAGAGGTCTAAAAGATATGAATATTTAGCGCGCCCACCTCGGTGTGATAGTACCTGCTCGCGCCTAGTAACCAAATGTTATGTACGATGTAGTCGGCATTCCTAGTACGAACAGGACCAGCTTCTTCAAGCACTCCAATGCAAAACTTTTCGCAATCGCGCTCTAAGCCATCATCATTATATCTGTATTCATGTGCTAAGGTGGATACGGGGGTTGCTAAACTCCTTTGCCTCCTGTCTTTCTGTTAGCCCCGACAACAGGCTGTTTCTCCTGCAATGTCATTATCCTCCCAAGCGCGGCGCCCGGACCAGGAGTTATTTATGTCTCTGTGGCCGTCTGTGGGACTGTTTGAGCTTCGCTCTCCCCTAAAACCATGACCATGCACTATCCGCTTTCTTGTAGTTTGGAATCCTCTTTGCTTGGTTCGTGCGGTCGTTTAGGTTCGATGGCGAAGTGGTCCTCGCCGACTGATCATTTCCCACAAGACCACGATCCTAATCGGAGTCATCGTCGATCCTCGCCCGAGCTCGATCTACCGCCGTGTCACCGACAGGCTTGTTCGTTTGGACGACCGGAGGACGGTAGAACACGGTTTCGTCGTCCTCGGCATCCAGCTGCATGAGGAAGGTCTCCCACTTCTCGATCAACTGAGTAAAAAAAAGTTAATGAACAGTTGCGGGGGGGGGGGGGGGGGGGGGGGGGACATACCTCCTTCTGAGCCTCAACGGCACTTTCCAAGAAGGTCTCAACACCCGACTTGAAGTCCTCAACCTTCTCCCTCTCGAACCTATCCAGCTCAGCGCGCATCAGACGGCCCATGTCCTCGAACAGCAAGCGCGCCTGATGCACCTTGCGTTCAGCATCCGCCACCTCGGCATTAACTTGGTTCAGACGGTCCTGCTGACTCTTGCCTTGCCTCAAGAGCTTGTCCTGGCTGGTCTTTCGCTTCTGCAATTCCGACTCGGCGCTGTGCCAGCTATAAAACGCCTTCTGGCGCTGCGAGAAGGCTTGCTTGACACTGCCGATGAGACGGATGTACTCTTCGATAATGATACCGAAGGTGAGCACATCCTGTTGAGCTTGGCGGTCATACACGTCTCTAATGGTAAGCTGCAACTCCGAGAGCGCGTCAAGAGGGCCGGAGAGAGTGGGCGATAGCTCCACGGTCGAGAGAGCATGGAGAGAGGCCGAGAACTCGCCAGCGGCTTCTGCCATCGCTTTGCGCTGCGCGACCATGCTGTCCATGGCCTTCAGAAGGCCCTTGAGTTGGTTCTCGAGAGCATCAAGGTAGACTCTGCGATCATGGAACCACTACGACCATCCATCATTAGCACTGTCTTTAGCACGCAACTCCCAAGGAAGAAGCCACACAACTCACATCATCCTGCTCCACGAACTTGTTCCCGCTCCCGACACTGATACCAAACGTGCTCAGCATGCCCTTGCTCTCGCCCAAGTGCGGCTCCTTGCGCTCCTTGTGCTTGACGTCGATGTTGAACGCCTCGCTCTCCAAGAACAGCTTGAGATCGGCGTCGTGCTGCAACGTAGGATGGGCGGCCGTCTTGTTAAGCATCTTTTCCAGAGCGGCGCGCCGCGCCTCGACAAAGTTGCTTTCGAAACGGCCCACCGCCTGCTTCTCGGGCGGAGGGGGCACCACCACGCCCGGGTTGTTGGCGTGTAGCGTGTTGTAGAGCCATAAAAAGTCGCGATACCGCCGCTTGACTTCGAACTCGGGCTGCTTGTAAGCTTTTGATGTTGTCTGAGTTGTTCGGTTGTGGTTAGCAATTTGTATGTACAAAGATAGGGGAGATGCTCGAGTGTCGAGACGTTCCGTACCTTTGTCCTCACAGAATAAACTATATGACTGCTAGTCAAATCGCCAACCTTGTGCGGATCGCCGACAGAGATATGGAACGTCGGGTTCGCCGCCTGCTCTATACTGACGCTCGGCTGCATCGACGTGCGCACCGGGCTTGGCAGGGCAGGCGGTACCGGCGGCGGCTGTCTTGGCCCGCTCAGATTATCATTGTATAGCTCCTCCTCCTCGATGGGCCTCCTGGCAGCGCTGCCGATCTGGTTCGGGCCTCCGGACAATGTCGTCCTCAAGGGTAGCTGCTCCTTGAGAGGCGGCTGAGGGGGCGCAAGCGGGGTGTCAGTGGCCGTAGGGGTGCTGGCACCTAGAGGACCAAGCGGATCGTCCTCGACGGCCTCGAGGCGGGTTGGTTGGGCGACCAGGCGACGGGGTGTCAGGCGCGAGGGTCGGCTGCTGCTCGGGTTGGTCGACGGCATCAGGTTTGACGATGTGGACGGAGCGGTGGTGCTGTCGGCGGGCGCCGTGTCATCGGACTGGGGAACTGTAGAGCAGCTGTTGTTGCTCTCGCCGCCGATGGCGCTGTCGGCCCAGGGATCCTCCATTGCGCAGCTCTTGCTTGTAGGATTCGCAACTGAAAGATGGATTCAAGGAATAGACACGATAATAAGACGCACAGAAGCACCAGCAGTGGTTGTAAGGAAGCTCCAAGAAACGTATACCATAGACACAGGAATATGGATAGCGAGTGGATTGTTGGATGGGAACTTGGGAGTGCGCTAACTTGGTCGCCTAGGCAGGTGCATCGTCAGCGGCCAAGCTCCCCGTCGCCCAAAGCAGCTGCGGGACGCTCGGGCCACTTGACGTCGTTTCACCAACTCCTAGTAACAGCGGGTGAAGCCATTCAAATCTTGATATACTGGAACTGCTATTATTTGTTGTTGACCTCTTCTGGTTTCTATAATTGATCAAACCCTACTTCTCGGCTCGAAGGTGCCACCGAAGTAAAAACACCCAACCCTATGGTAGTCCCTTTTTCGTGGATTCCGCAATTATCTTGTAATGTTATGAACCGAAACTTCTGTTTCGCCAACTTCTTTCGATCGAAATAGTACATGCGACCCATCTCAACCGTCATCGATCATGGCCAAACAACCTCCTTCACGCTGGAAAAACAAGATCTTCTCTGCCAATATTGCCATGACTCCCTGGGTTCCTACAAGGACCGCTGATCCCGAACCTCCTAACGCTCAGGATCATAGCATCCGCCCGCAACCACCAGGTTCATTCTCGTGAACTGCACCTTCAAAACAGGCGTTTTCTTGGTCGCAAACGCGCTGATTTGATCAGGCGTGATCTGCACCTCCTTGCCCTTCTTCTTCCCTGTAACCGCACCGCTGCTGCCATTGGCGCTGCCGCTGGCAGTGCCAGTGTTGCCGGTAGCATTGGCAGCAGCAGCTGGTGTAGCCGACGAATCAGTGCCACCCACGGTGATCGAATTATTGTTGGGACCTCCGCCAGACGCCACGGCGATGCTGTCGCCAGTTGCGGCACCATCCGCTTGTTGACCAGATGCGCCTACACCAACCGCCGTACCGCTACTCGTAATAGCAAGCTGGCTGCTCCTGCTGGGATCGGCCGGCAACTCTACATCCCACAGCCTCACGGTGCCATCCAAGCCTCCCGACACAAGCACGTTCGACTCGGCACTGAAGCTTAGTGACGGGATGCCACCCTTGCCGTGGCCGCGGCACCGCTTAATACGCGCGCCCTTGGCAATATCCCAGAAGAAAATGTTTCCACCCGTATCGGCGCTGGCGAGTAACTTTCCGTTCGGCGCGCATTGCAACGCGCTGATGTAGTCCGTGTGACCCGTGAAGATGCGGACGCAATTGCCTGTCACCACCGACCACATGCGGATGGACTTGTCGGTATCGTCCGATGCGGAGAAGATGTACGTTCCGTTCGGGTGCCACGCGATTGCTGAGATGGGCGTATCATGTCCGACCATAATGCGCAGCGCAGAGGCTCTATCTTGCGCGAACACACGGACGGTCTTGTCCCAGCCGCCAGTAGCGAAGTAATGGCCGTGAGGACCCCAAAGAACGCGGAATACGGGGCCATCGTGGGCCTTGTAGACGCATAGGCATGCCCAGTGATCGAGGGACCAAAGGCGGATTTGGCCGTCCGCCGAACATGATACTAGTAGCTTGGTGCTCGTATCGGGCTTGGCCCCGTCGGCTTCCGGAAAGACATTACGATCCAGGTTGGCAATGGAATCAGAGAAAGACACAGCGTAGACCGGACCGGAGTGGCCGATCAGCTTCCGGTTGTTGACTTGTAGATCCTTCTCGCTGGGTACAAATGATTTTAATGGCTTCCCGTTCATAGACCAGACGCGAATGTAAGAGTCCATAGTCCCGACAGCCACGAGCTCGTGATCATTGGAAAAGTCCATACATGAGACGCTGAAAAGAAGAGAACAGTCAGCATCACGAAACCGCACCGAAGAACGTGTACGAGAACTTACCTCCCCAAGCTGTTGTGGAACGTGAACATGCAGGCCGAGACAGGAACACCCGCACCGCCAGTCCGACCCTCGATCTTGAACCGGTCTCGATTTTCTCGAACTTTTTGCATCTCCATTACGACGTCCCTAGCCCGAGATGGTGGAAGAGGGAGGTCTGTTCTCGAGGGAGCGTCGGCACTATCCTCTCGCTTGATGCGCTGGTCGAATTCCTCGACGAGTGTGGGCCTGCCCTCCACTGGTGGATGTCGCTGGTCCTCGTCCTCAAGTTCTGCCCGTACGTCTTCTCTCAATTCAGGTTCCATTGGAAGAGGGCCGAGCTTTAGCGGTGCTGATGAGTCGAGAACGTCTCTGTTTGTAACACCGGTAAAAACACCGGGAATGCCTTCGAGTTGGTCAATTTCATCAAGATCCAAATTCTGAGTTCGTCGGTAGATAGCCTCGAAGCTGAATGGCTCGATAGGCCCCCTTGCGCTGACGTCTACCTGGCAGAAGGTTTGGAGGATGAATGTGATTGTTGAGCCTCCGGCATCCGCCTCGCGCTCGAGAAAGTGGAAGAGGTTACCAGAAAGTGACTGGTTGAGCGGGATTCGATACTTGTTTTCCCGGTAAAGTTTGATTGTTTGGTTTTCGCGAATGTGTTGTGGAAGGGTGACTGTCGCAAACAGGTCTAACGCCTCACGATGGACAGCGTCAAAGTAAGGTCGTAGTGTTGCCAGGTAGTGCTTTGCTTCTTCCACATACCCCGTGGATACGAGCTCGATGTAGGAGTAAACGAAGACAGGCCACAAGAGCTTCCTTAGCTCAAACTATTGCTTGTCAGCACCTCTGCCACGGATCATTTGGATCCTCGCCTCTGCTGCATCTGACCTTGTAGATGTCCAAGTTATTCTCGATCCAGTCTCGGAGCAAGATGAACGCCTTTAAATACTTTCGCGGTCCATTCTCCTCATTGCGCTGCGCGGGCCTGCCGTCGGGCCCGAGATGGGCTGTCTCTTGACGGAAGACAGCTTCGGTCTTGGTGAACCCTTTCTTCTTTAAGTAGTCCGTAACCTGCACGTCGTTAGTTGGGTATCTAACATGATAGAGCCCCATGACAGCTTGGGCTGGCAAATGAGATAGGCGGAGAGGCGAGGGTGGAGGAGGCGGGTGATGGGCGAATCGGGGAGGCATGGTAACACATGGGAGTGTTGTCAGGATAAACGTAATGTTTTCTCATCACCAAGTTGTCAGGATCGATGTTGAGGGTAGGGGAAAGCGGAAAGAGATAGTGTGTTGCGATGCGATGCGACGACAATACTGAGAAGGAGCTTGATTCTGTAATAGTTACGAAGAGGAGAAACGGAAACCAGGCTGCCGGCGAACGGGATCTGGAGCGAAGCTGAAGGGATCCTGAAGGGAAGCCCAGTGAGTGAGCGCCAAGGCACGGCCGGCCAACATGTGCCTCCCCTATTATACAAAGAAAAGGGAGATACAAAAATTGGAAAATGACCGTAATGATTGGGAAAGTCATGACTTGTACTTGTACAGGTAAAGTTCAATAGAAAGAGGAGGGGTATAAAGCGAGGAGAGTTGAAGCTCATGGAATTTCGATGAGCGGGGACGGGTTGAAGAAAGCCAAAAGAAAGTGGTAGTGAAACCTTAAACACGGGCAGGTGGAATCAAACACTCAACAAGGACTCACTATCTGGTTCAGATTCTGAGGTGTGGGCGCCGTACTGCTTGTCGATGTCGTCCCTGCGGCTCCTGTGCCTCCCGTCGTTGGCGCACCACCAGTAGACTGAGGTTGTTGATGTTGTTGGCCACCGCCATATGTGGCACCTCCCGACGCCTGGCCGGTGTTTGCTGGTGGGGGGTTGGACATGATGTGTGAGATGCCTTCGTATCGAATAAGCTACGTATAATTCTTATAATCCTTTGTCCGTAAAACAATTGTACAATCGAGCCTCAGTGACTCCGGTGGCGGGTATGGCTCTTTGTTGTATGTAGCTTTCTTACTGAGTGAGTGGTGAAGGATGAGGAGGACGTCGACGCGTGTGGCAGATGATGGCAGGTTCTTTGATCCAGTTCCTGTAAATCTGGTGATAAATAGTTCGTTCGTACTGGGTATAAGCTGACTTCGAATACGTTCCTGGCTGCCTGTATAATGATAGCGTCTGGTTTATGGCAAAAGGGCGAGGTTGACAATGAGGCTCAAGACGAGATGGAGATGACGAGGTCCAGGTCAGTGTCCGTCCAAGTGGAAAGACGGCATTTGCCGAGCGAGGACGTCGCGAACAGTCGAGCAGTGGACCACTTAGCGCGTCTGTCTAGCGTCTGATCCGTGCTTTCCTGCAGGCACGCTGGGCCTTGGCACTTGCAGGTCCCGAAACTTACCCCACGTTTCGTTCATGTTGTCCGTCAAGGTCCACACCGGCCAACAATTAATTAGACTACAGGGCGGGCTCTTCTTTCGAACACTGCAGCGGATGGTGGGGGACCTTCAAGACCTCTTCAACCTTTCTTGTCCCGAAAACAAAAAGGAACAGCCAAACCACCAACAGGTGCATCTAAAAGGTTGACGGCTGCCTAAAAAATCACATTCTACCCAATTGGACTCATTACGATATATATATATATATATAAATAACCATAATTCCATACGCATTAGCGTCAGCGCTTCGATTCGACAACTTCACATCAACATGGACAACAACGCCCAACCACAAGGGCAACCACAGCTCCAATCTCAGATGGACATCGACATCCACGAACCCTTCACAACCGCCGAGCACATTCAGCAACTCAGCAACATCGATAATGTACGTTTCTTCATCGTCTTCTCCCTCTCCCCCTCCTCCCACCATTTCCATATTCCTCCAACTAACCTTCCCTTACACAACCCAAAGGACATCGTCTCCCTCCTCGAACTGACCTCCAACGCCCTCCGCTGCCTCGCCTCCCCACCACCCACGTCATCCGACAACCAGAACCAAACCGGAGCCGAACAACAAAATCAAGAACAAAAACAAAAACAACAAGACCAAGAAGACGCAACAACTCGCTTCACCCAAATCCAATCCACCTTCCTCTCCACCCTCGACCGCGTCGATAAACAACTCCGTCGACAAATCTACGCCATGGAAGAAGCAGGCATCATCAACCTTCGCTCCTCCTCTGCCAACCCCAACGCCAACAACCCCGACGACGACAGTACCGGCGGCCCAGGCGAACCAAGCGCTTCCAACAAACCCGGCGGTTACGCCGCCGCTTCTGCACCCAAAAACCCCGGCGAGCTTACGCGCCCCGTTAAGATCGAGACGCACCGCGGCGCCAAGTGGGTGCGGCCTGTAGTGACACGACTGGACCCGGATGGTGTGGGGAGGTATGGGAATTTGGACGTGGGGAGGATGAACATGGCGATTGATACCGTGGAGAGGGATATGGAACGGGAGCTGTGGCTAAGGGCGAGGGAACATGCGGAGAGGGTGGTCAAGGAGAGAGGCGTTCCTGCTCCTGCTGCCGGGCCGCTTGGTGCAGGCGGTGTGATAAAGAAGGAGGAGGAGGAGGGAGGAGCGGATCGGATGGATGAGGATTAGAGGTCCGGTTTCCTTGGTGCTGAAGGCTCTGAGGGCGCGGTTGTTCAAGAGGCGGGAGCCGTAGAGCGAACGGATGAGGGCTTGATAGGATCTGATGAGATGGATGAGGACTGGTCGGCTGAATTCGAGGAATTATACACGCCGTCCGACTCTTCTTAATTTACTCGGGCGTCGCGCGGGAAAGCAGGAGCGATCTGCAGGATTCATACGACCGGTGGCTCGCTTGGTTGGATTTTCGATGCATGTCTGTCAGGAGTTTGGGACTTTGGAATTGATCAAAGTTGGCATTACGGTGGGTAACTAGGCGTTAGGTGGTTGCTCGAGTAGCTTCACACTGGGTTGCTGATGGTAGAACTACCATAAGATATCATCACATGCAGTTTACACATCAACGGTATTTGAAACTCCAGCGTCAATTTGATTATAACCGAAACAAAGAGTAGGAGATCCCACCCATCAGCCAGTCTAACTGCCCATCATACGAACGAGCCACCGAACATGTCCGAATATGTACGAGAAACCCTCTTACCCCAAGCATCACTCGATTCCTTACTCGTCCACCAACACTAAAGCACTTCAACTCCCTTTCACCTCTCAATGTTCGGCACGCCTCCAGGCTTGTAAGGACCTCTATGCTCCCCTGGTGCCCAGAAATATCCGAAGTACTTCAACGGTCGAATGGACCTCTAGGCCGTAGAATCCTGGCACCGTCTGTCGTAGCCACCCGCGCCGATAGTGCTGTTGCCGCCCTGGACGAAGATAGCCGGGTCGATGCTGCCGTTTGGTACTCATGTCAGTGTGTGCAATCAAGCAGGCAGAGAGGCAAAGAGTCAGTAAAAGGGTGACTTACATATCATCAAACAAAACGCAGTTGATATGTTCGTTTGCGTTGTTGATGTCCGCTCTTTTTTTTTTCGGAGTCATGTCAGCCATCCTGTCCAACAAGGGATATAGTCTCGGAAGAAGGAGTATATAAAGAACATAACATACTATACCACAAAAAGTAACTCTTGCATTTATCCCCCGCCGCGTTGCAAGTGTACTGGCACTTGAATGCGCCGTAGGGATCGGTGTGGTGGGTGTAGGGCATGTACTGAGTTTTTTGTTGATCCACGTGTCAGCTCACTTTTCTTTCACTTCACCGTTCACATCATCGTTCACTCCCTCTTTTCCCTTTTCTCATCATGACTCAGGGGGTGATGATGATGACATACATGCGGTCCGCTCAAAAAGTGTTCATTCCACCAGCTCTTCTTGACCGTGTACGAAGTCCAGTTGAGGTTCGGAGGCCGGCGCGACGAGCGAGTAGTCGGCGATGGGCAGACTGCCGGGCGAGGAACCGGTGGCGGGGGGGCCATTGACGCAGCTCTTGGCCTTTGTGCCTGAGTTAGAGCTGGGTTTGGGGAGGGGGTTGGCGCCAGCGCCGGTGGTGAGGAAGGCGGCGGACGCTGAGAGAAAGAAGGTAAGGGTTTCGAGGATTGAGGGGGCCATTTTTGCGGGTGGAAGACTGGATGTTAAGTGGATGGTTGGCCCGGAGTCGAGTGAGGGTGCTGTGGTTGTTGTTTTATTGAGCTCAGAGTAGGTAAGTATCGTGTTGAAGGTATCTATCTAGGGTGGACTTGTGAATAAAACCATAAGCCAGATTAGGTTGATTCATTGAGGTGTAGGTCGGTGTGTGAGAAACTTGGGCCGAGTGTAAGAAATCTCCTTGGTTTAGATCTTGCAAGGCATCAAAGAGGAGATGGAAGGGATGCTCGAGGAAGAAAAACGTTCCTTCCGGAACCAATCCGTTCGAAGGAGTCCAAGGGGATGAGTTGCCTCTTTCTGCGTCCACGCTCAAACATAGGGCAATCCATCCCGAAACAAACCTCTTTCCCTCAATCCAACCGCCTTCTGGTGATTCCAGCCAGCTTTCCTTCGACTTGCCACCAAGACTTCTGTCCGGTAGAATGGCCCGCAAACATACATATCACCGAGACACACAAGCAAGCATCACAGCTCGTCGGTACAGGTCAGTCGAAAAGTAGAGATAGTAAAAGATTAGGTAAGACAAAAGTCCAGGAGCACATAGTGTGTCCTCGACACAAACCATGTGCAACTTCCAAATGCAACCTCCCGCTTGTCAAGACGCAGGAACCAGATAGGCTAGTGAGACACTGCGATACTTTGGGCAACGCGTTGACGACGCAGCCCTTTCACGTGTACCTCCGTGATTCGTTTGTGTGTGGTATATGGGCAGGGTATAAGCTTTGACATTAGGAGAGAAAGGAAACTGCGATTCAAAGATATGGGATGGGTGGGATTCCATTGACGCTTAATATGAAATCCAGATTAGCCGCCATGAAAAAGAGGAAACTTTCCTGAAACATTGCAGAAGTTAGATGAAAGATTTGCAGACGACTGAAAAGAGAGAAGTTTGGTTGTGATGGAATACAAAAAGCAGGCAACATCCGGAAGTCTAGAACCGACGAAAGACAGCGAAACATCACAGCGGGGAGCACCTCATCCGGTCCTGGTGCGACTTTACCTCAGTAGCAGTTTGACGTCTGTTGAGCGACTCGAGGTGTGGCCCGAAGGCAAGTAGCTATTCGGGTCAAATGGCAAAGCAAGCCGTTAGTTGCCACACCCTAGGTTGACATCAACAGCCCATCCAAGAAAAATGCCCAAGTTCGATGTTAACAGTGGAAAAGAGAAAAGGACTTTCTCAAATCAAGGTAGTGATGACCATAGGCTGGATAGGGTATACACATGCCATATAGGAAATGAGCCAAACCTGACTAATCTCCTATGCCAGCAACTCATACTCCTTCACTACGCCACTTCGCCAATTTCTCATCCATACCACCATTTCCTTACACAATCTTGAACGCCTTCCTCCCCTCCACCAACCCCTCCGAGAACTTCGTCACAGCGGCCCAACTCGGGAAAAACTGCAACGCCTCGTCCAACGCCGGAATAGTCCCCGGTGTATTTGCATCGCTCCACATACAAATCACTGTCCCATCATTCTCATCGGTTCCCTTCCTGGTTTCTGAGCCCTTCCACTCCGCATTCACTACCCACGTCTTACCAAACTCCCTGTGCCAGAGCCTAACCAGCCCCACTCCATCCTCAGGGTACTGTCCGAAGCGATCGTCCCAGCCGGAGCCGTTCTCGACAGCTAATGCCGACACAGGCTTCTTGAACTGCAGAAAGCACGACTTAGTGTTATCAGCCGTGATCTCGATCCGGGCAGTCGTCCTTGACGAGTCGTCTCTCTTGGTGCTGCGGGTGGCGTTGATGGTGATGAGGTCGGCGTAGCTATCCTCAGGGAGACCATCGTCATCTTCACTTTCAAGCTTGGGTGGGACCGCAGATCCGTCGAAGCAACACGTTGATATCGTGGAACCACGGCGAAGGGACTTGCCGCAGGTTACTTCTCGGCCGGATGCAGAAGGGAGCTCAGCGATAATGGGCCGGACGTACTCCTCAATACCAGTGTAGCAAACCTTGTTGTCGCCGGTGGCGACGTCAATGTACTGACCGAAGAAGGTCTTATACCGGTTGTTGGCCGAGAAAGGGAAGGCGATGAGGTTATAGGTAAGGGTGACAACGAAGACAACAAGTAGGAACACAGGGATATGATGTGTGATGCGGTGTATGAAGGGCGTGAGGGGGAGGATAAGCAAGACAGTGAAGATAAAGATGATGAGGTAAGGTGTGAAGAGCTTGCTACCGTCTGATCCGGTCTGATATACTGCGTCTGTGAGCATCAGACCCGTCTGGGCTGCCAGGATGATCATGAGGGGGCCCAGCAACAAGAACTGGAAGAACCAAGCCCAAGAAGGCAGATGTCCAGACCATTCTTGCTCGTGGTCGTACGGCTCCCCATCTTCTTCCATCTTCCGGGCCCCGTGGACCAATGCGGTGATAGAGCGGCGATAAGTAGTCGCAAACGTAGTACGGCCACGTTCATTGGTGCCATTACCGCCAACGAGCGGTGTCCGCTCAGACGGTTCGTCATCATCTCCGGATTCGGTTTCATCCCGGGATGCAGTAGAAGGAAAAGCACCGCTAGCAGAACGGCCAGGTATGGGTATCGTAGAAACAGGCTGTGGCTGCGAAGAATGCGCCGCAACAGAAGGCGCGGTCGACAATCCATTAGTAGTGCCGGCCGGTGTTTTAGACTTGTTTGGCTCCTGATTAGCCGTGGGCGATGGAGGGGAAGCAGCAGAGGCGGATGATTCAGCCCTGGCCCTCAAAGATGGTTCGTCGGTACTATCCTGGAATCCCTGATTTCCGTCGTGATCATGTTCATTGCCGTCATAGTCCTCCTGAACTTGCAAGGCGTATGAAGATTTCCTCGGCAGAGCCAAGAGCTCAACGAATGAGATTAGGCATGACAAGAAGATGGCCGATTCGAGGAAAACAAAGATGTAGCCTGCCGCAATTTTACGACGGTCTTCCAAGGCAGTGACAGCGACCAGAACAATCCAGCCAAGAACAAAAAGCCACAGGTTGGAGTAGCCGCGGTGTAGAGCGCTGGGACGGACGAAATTGGCGCCGCGCATGATCATCCAGAACGAGAAGTAAAAGATAGACACCATCATAGCCCATCTGAAACGATTGTTAGCCCGGATAGCAAGATAATCAGGAGAGAAAGACTTACACAGAATAACGGCTGCTGTAGACAATCAACGGGTTGACCTTATTTATCAAAAGAGCCGAGCTGATCGTCAAAAGCACAGCGACACCCAGAGCAAAGGGGAAGCGGAAGAAGCCCTTCCATCCACCAATAGGAACAGCTTCGTATTCGGGATGCTCCTTGGTCTTGACCGTGGAGGTGAAGAAGTAGTCCTTGTCGAGGTTACGAAGAAGCCAGGTGATGCCGACCAAGACCAACGGAGTCGCAATGAGAAGAGTAAGCGACCAGGCAAACATGCCGCGCAGACCAAAAAGCACAAAGCTTTTGCCGAAGAGGTCAAACCACACTCCATTAGAGGAACGGCCATTGGCAACCTTTCCATGGGTTTTGTCAGGCTTCGGACCGATGAACGTGTTGCCGGTGTCACCGGAAAGTTGCTTGGTTGTGTGGATAGATGCTGACAGCATATGCCAGAGACTTCCCTTGGAAGTGTGCCGAGTATCGTCCTGGTTAGTGTGATATCTCGCACGGGGCTTGAAGAAGGCCAAATCAATTCCACGCTGGCCGTAAGCGTCAACGAGCACTGAGTAGTCGGTACCGCTAGAGATGAAGCCCAGGCCAAAGGCATCAGATGCAATCACAGTACCGAAAGGGTGCGATGTTCCAGCATACGCCGCCATAACCTCGCGATCGGTGGCACGGAATACTATTGGCCTGCCTCCAGCACCGGCGCCTTCGAGGTTCAAGAAGGTATGGATAAATGGATTCAGCTTGTGCTGACCGAGGGCCCTGGCGCCGTAGAGCCAATCTTCCTCACCGTTATTCAACATGACCACGATACCGCGCTGGGGTTGGTGGCCCGGGGTGGTAAAGTATTTGAGGACTTGCAAGCAAGTCACGACTCCCATGCCATCATCGGTGGCACCAAAGCCCGTCGACACGCTATAAGGCTGTCAGTTTTGGCGACTTCTTGCACAAACAAACACTGGGAATGAACTTACGAATCGTAATGGGCATTAACCATGGTGAGACCCTTCGCATTACGTCTCATTCCATGGACGTAATCGGCCTCCCACCACTCGCCTTCATCGTCCTCCTTACCGCGAATGTAAACCAGGATGTTGGTACCCTCGAAGTAAGCGGCATTATTAATCGACTCCGTACGAGTGAAGGTAGTTCCATTAGACTTTCCCATCACAAAGGTAGAATTCGACACATTGTCATCAAAAACGGTTACTGCTGCAGACTTGCCATCCTGTGCGGCAGTCGTTTGACTATGACAAATATAAAAAATTCCAGATTGTTAGTCTCTGATAACCAGCCGTAGTAGAAACTCAAGGCCAAGTCAACTTACCCATCAAACACCCAACTAGCGCCATTTTCCTCCAAGATGGTCTCGATCTTCCCCAGCAGATATTTGCGCACCTCCTCGTTGAATTTGCTGTTGTAAGGATGGTACGCTCTAGTGATGGTGGTGAGGTCGAGCCAGGCCTCGGTGAAGTTGACACCCTTGAACGGCTCGGCCGTCCTAGGCGCCGCCGGTGGTTTCTCATTGATGATGACGATGGGTATCAGCAGGGCCAGGTATATGAGCGTGGTCCAGAACGTGACCGGGCCCGGCCGGAAGGATATGGGATTGATCATCGGTTCGACGAGTCGGCCCAACAGCTGCGCGACAGAAAGGAGGAAAGATAGATAAGACAGGCGAAGAACGCCGATGTCGTGCACGAGAAAAGAAGCTGTGCTTCTCAGAAACTGGGTGGAGAGCCTCGTGTGAATGACATTAGCTACATTAGTTTTGGAAGCGGATCAATCAAAACACCAAACAGGGTCAGGGCTGGATAAGTAGCTGAAAGAGGTCAAGGCATGTAAGAGAGGGACAATGCCGCCAGTCGATGAAGCTGGACAGGATGCGTGACAAAGTGCGGAGGCGATAAACGTGAGGTGGTTGGTGGATTGCGATTCGCGAGAAGCTGAGTGAATGAACGACGTGCTGAGCTCGAGTAATGGTCTCGCTCCAGCAAAGTTCCACGACTAGGCTAACACAGGTACAGATCTGAAACGCAATTCCACAACAACATTCGATTTCTGATGATCTTTTTTCCGTCGATATTCAAACTAAAAGCAGAGAAGCAACAAGACTAGAACAATTCAAAAAGTAAGGATTCGAGGATAAGAGGGCGTCGTTGTGGACGGGGGCCTTAAGAGGGGTTGGATGGTGGGTGGTTGCCAAACAAAGCCTAGCTCCGTGGCCGTAGGGTTCTAGGTTCTCTATTCAGTTAGGCATTGAAACCATTGGCCCAAGCTCCCTCCCTTCTTCCTTCCCCCATCCCGGAGCATGTCGTCAGGACTTGAACGTTGTACACTACTACTTACACGACGAAAGAGGCCGCCACTGAATTGCGACACCAAGTTTCAATAGCATTTACGACAGGTGCAACTCTGCTCAGTGCCAGTGCACTCAAGAATGGTGATCGAATGAAGCGCTGCATGACAACCCAAAATGGAAACCACCATGAAGGCTGGATGTCTTTGCAAGTCTTGGCGTGTAATGTTTCTGTTTTGACAACAATCTCGCATAGGAATATTATGCTACGCTCGTCATAGTAATGGTAACGGAAAACCAAGCTCGTAACCAAACTGCTACATGGGTGAGAATAGACTGTGACACAACGAAAAAAAGGCGCCTCGGTCTGGACACAGATGGGTATCTTTGCGATGATCTCCTGTTGGGGTCCCTCTCTCTTCCTCTAGGTCGCATCTTGCTATCGACATCTACATTTTCCTCCGAGCCTGATGCCTTGCTGACATCTTTGTCCTCCTCGTACGCTAGGTTATAATGAATCCAGAGTTGAGCTTGACTGGCTGAACAGTTGAGACCAGTTCCAAGGAGTCGTTCATCCAAGGGCTGGCCATGTAGCAAGTTGGATCTTGTTTCGTGGAAGAAAGAAAAATCATTGTGGGAATGGTCATCTTTGGGTTTTCCATTCTCCTCTTTGATCATCGACCGCATCGCCCAAAGACATTGATGTCACTTGTAACAAGTAGCATGGCATATTGGTCATCATGCTCCCAAACGACATTATATCCCTGTTGACGAATGAATGCGAGGTTGTGTCCCGGAGGTCGTCCGTGGGTTAAACATCTCGCCAGACTTCTCTGTATCTTGCCCACTTTTGGAATCCTGAGAGACAGTTAGCAGGATGATCCTTTAACTGTCAGGTTGTTTTGCTGACCCATGGACTGAAATCCTTCATCCCTTCCTTTCATTGCGTCAATGAACATTTTTTTGAATCCTTGTTGGGCGAATCTGTGGACGCAACTGTCAAGAAGCCTGAGCATAATAGCATCTCTCCCCTTAGCCACACTGGGGTTTTGGTCTGAGTAACCAAGTCGCAGTTAGCATCTGTACAAATATGGACTTTGACAGACAACTTGCCTGAAATGCAAATACATGTTACTCCGCCGACATTGTCTGAAATCGTTCCGGCCCACGGTAAGTCCTCAAAAACGGGACTTCCCGTATTCTTGACATACGTCAAGGCCACTGCCACGATAGTTCGTCCCTCAAGACCCAGTACGATATCCTCGATATTCATCGTGCCTTCCAGTTTCGCGTATTGGTCGTACCACCCCATATTGTCCTTCTCCCTCGAGTCCCTCTCCACTATCTCCATAACCAGGTGGTACTCGCTAAATTCGCACGATCGAAATCTTAGTTCCGAATCCATCAGTGTTGTTGTTGCTGTTGTTATCGTTGTAGTCGGCCAGTCGTCAAATACAAGCAACCAGTCGCACGTTTCCAGACCAGCGCCCGGTAGGCTGGACTGAGGCTTAACGGGCCAGTTGCGGCGAGAGAACCATTCCTCTGAAGGGCTTTCCACGGGAACTCCGTAGAATAAACGTGGAAATGTACTTCCGAGCTGTAAACGGCAAACTCCACGGGTTTTTTTTAGTTGGCGTGAAGCGTGGTTGTGCAAACTGAGTCCAATACCCCTTTGACGATAAGACGGTTGAACAAACAACGCGGCTAGAGAGCCTACCAATCTTTCCGAGTCGCTGCCAATGTATGTGGTATATGTAGCACAGAATCCCAGTAATTGGGTAGTCCCCGGCTCGCGGACCACGTAGTGCATCGCGTAGCCATCGCGGCAGAGAAGGGACTGGAATGAAAACCAACTAAGCCGAAAATTGTCGGGAAAACATTGGCACCACAGTTCGTAAGCAGGAGCGACATCGCGATGCTCATTCCATGCCTCAACGTGCCATGATTTGGGTGCTAAGATAAGATTTTGGACATTTGGCCCCGCCGTATGTGGCTGCTTGACGTTCTCAACCATGATACGGGCTGCTGCTTCGAGCTCTGGGGAAGTAAAGCCAGAATTCTGAATGATTGTTGGAAACGAGCTCTCAAGTGGTCCTAGCCACCCAACGTTGCAACATGCCAACACAGTTAGCGGTCGGTCTTCACATAGTGATCGTACCGTCTTAGCTAGTGAGACCTGCGAAGGTTGACCAAAGCAGGGTGGGCCTGAGATAACAAAAACAACTGATTTTGCCAGCCTAATGTGCACGACATGAGTCCCGGTGATCCCATTCCTGGGGGTGTAAGGAACCTGCCTAACCCACGGGTGTTTCTTAGCCAGGGCCTTTCCGAGCGGCTCGAAGGGGTCACTGGTCAAGTGGCCGGTTTCGGAGATGGTATGACGAGGAGCGACTGCCGGGGTCAGAAGCAATAGTATATCGCCGTCTTTTAGTGACTTTGAAAGGGGAAGATATGCTGGTGAGTCTTGAATTACAGTTGTTGCTTGATTGCCGCCTTCAAACGCAGAAAATTGCTCAGAGGGCGCAAGAGAATTGTGGATCGCAAGTCTCTGGTCCGAAAACCTTGGCGGGTTCATGATTTTTGAACCTGTAGTATTACCATGCTTAGCGAAAAAGATCGATTGGACTGTCCGCGGTCTTGGAGTGATTCAAAGGCCAATTGACGACTGAATGACTTGCCTCTTCTTTTTCTTAATAGGGTTCTAATAAACCCAATGCCAAGCCCCCGTTCCTAGAATTTTACACACTGATTCGGAGGGTTCGAATGGGTATATGCAATGTTATAAGGAAGCTCAAGCGGCTGGAGTCTTCCGCGAGGTCAACCTAGGCTAAAACGTCCAGTAATAACGTTCAGCAATATGTAGGAAACAGCTCTGTGAAAGCTAAGATGGGTCCAAAACACACAAGTAAGAAAAGGGACGCGTCTAGCAGCGCTCAAATTCGAATTCGGGTCGGATGAGTAGCTCGTAAAGACCAATAGGGAGGGACAGATTCAAAATCCGGACCAGGAAGCAGATTCGGCAATGGCAGATAACAACGGAGTGGCTTCAGCTTGTGTTTCCGGATTTGATGTCGCCGTTGAGCATAGAATCCTACCGGAAATGGCAAGAGACTAGGCTAAGCGCGACACCAAGCAAAGGAACATCCGAACAGGAAAGGGAAAGATGGGACTTTAAGGGAACATTAGCCCTCCTTGTATGGCAGGTGGCTGACTGGGTTGATAATCCCACCAACGTCAGCAGTCCGTTCAGCAGGTCGTTCGGATAAGAGGGTGATTGTTGACATTACAAAGATGTATATAGGAGTTGCCTGGCTTGAATGTCCCGGGTGGTGCAGGTGTAGTGTAATGGTAACACCATGTTATTCACACGATCGGGCGAGTGGACTAGGCCATTTTGCGGGTATTCGCGCGTCTAAAAAAGACACGAGGGAGAAAAGGAAAGATGAGGCATGTTTTAGGGGGCACAAGAACTTTGCAGGGGCATCTTTTTTCTCGCAGGGCAACAGCCCATTGGGTGACGACGAGCAGGCTATATACTATAGCTCTGGTTTGCGCTGAGCAGCAACTGGGGGGGTAGCACAAGGGACAATGAAATGATATTATATAAGGGCGTATGATGCCACAATACTTGACCCATCAAGATTGTGGAAAAGAATGCTTTGAGGATTTGAGCGAGAAACGCGAGGCCCAGCAAGGGCAACAGGAAGTCCCGGGCCAGTGCTTTGCGATGCTCTCACCGACCCCCAAATTCTCGCTCATTACTCCTTCCTTGCCGGTGACGAAGGATGAGGCTGGGAAACGGAGGAGAATATCATGGCAGGATTTCAGAGCGGTATGGAAGCCCAAGCCCCTAATGATGGAGTCGCACGGGCGCCGTGAGACCGGGCATCCTTTGGTGCTTGTACTCGGTGCCGGGGTGGATCCAAGGGTAAAAAAAACACTATAGAATCTAGTCAACAGCATCGACAAGGGGTGGCCTCGAAGCGCAGCCAGCGCCAACGCTGACCACCCACACAGACGACGGAGGGACAAACTTTTTTCGAGGCCGCAGCAAGCTGACTGAATGGAACGGTGACACGGCAGAGGGCATAGTACGTACCCATATCTCTTCTATAACCGCACCGGTCAAGAGGCACGGGTAGTTGAGATGATGCGGTGCTGCTAGGCTAGCTCCCATGATTTGCGTGCCAAGTCCGTCCCTCTGGAGTCAGAGTGCCTCGTGAGGTCTGACGGGCCTGGTTTTGAGCCGGTGAATGCTGACACGAGGACAGCGGCAAATGGATACCGCTTGATGCAATATGCACAGAGCATATCCGTCTCGTCGTTCAGTCGCACCAGAAGAGTTGGATGATGACAGCGGGGGTAAAGGTCTGAGTGCGATTGGTTTCTGAGTGCAAGATATCGCCTCGTCGGCCTGTTCTCATGCTGCTTGTTCCTTTAACCTCTTGGAACGGGCGTCTCTGTGATGACACTTGAAGACCAAATCGAACTGATCACTTCCAAGAACGAGAGCGTCGACGTACGTATACCAGGTTTTCTTGCGTATCGTGTGACCATTGAGCATCGAGTCGTGAATGAAGCTTGAACCCGGCTTCTTCAGGGCAAGGAGGGAGTGATGTTCAGTGATTCTCAGTCCCTGCACCGGAAGCGGAGGAGGAGTGACTGGAGACTGGGGACCTAGGGTAGGTAGCTGTGGGGGCCAAGCTAGTGTAGAGCTACCTACCTAGGTAAGCTGCAGTGACTCCAGTGAGGCACTTGCTTCAGAAGATGGAAGTCGATAGAGGCAGGTCCATGGTACCTAGGTCTAGGTAAAGCCGAGGCATCTCACTCCCGCTGTCCCCGCCGGCGTTTCGACTTGGTTCCTCGTTGCTTGATCTGCAAGTGCCTGGCAAAAAATAGCCTGACACGCTTATTACTGCAAGCTGCCTGACTGACGATAGTTGAACTTGTGATAGGCATTGGGTTGCTGTCTCCCACTGTGTAAGGCGTTGCTGCATCGTGACAATACAGTACTAGTAGAGGTAGTAAGTGGACCGACAGACTGGCGATGAGTACCTACCTCTAACAGAGAGAAACCTGGGCTCCTTCCGGTAAAGATAAGGTAGGTACTGTACGTACGTGTACACCTTCCATCTAATTCCAACCATGAACCTTCTGCCCAGCCAGGTCAGGTGCAGATGAATACCCCGCGAGGTGGAGGAGTTTGGTATGCAGAATCGGTCTTTCCTTGGCCGTAGCATGTCTTGTGTAACACGAAAACCGAGAAAGTTCCACCTCTGTTATTCTCCTGAGCGGGTACATTTGAGGCAGGAGTGAACGCCTTGACTTTGTCAAATCTGTCCGGGTCCCCGTCGTTCCGAACAGTGCGTAATGTAGAATTGGTGGAGAGGAACATGAAGTCAAACTGCTGACATGAATCAAGTGTGTTGAGCGTTAGAAAATGTCGTTTCTAAACACTTTCCCCAAACGATACAAGTGTTGTGATCACATCACTCGGCCCCCCTCCGGCTGGACTTTTGTTAATTCCCACTTGGGGAATTGTGCATAACCACATAGTATTATGTACTCCAAGGCGGCATAAATATTATGTCAGCAGGGGTTCAGTTGGAAAACTGACCAGTGCACGAGCCACATCCAAACAACCACCATCAACAGGTCGGTTGGGTGACGACGGTAACTCATGGTGGGGCGCGCCGCGACGCGTCTCCCAATGAA
This sequence comes from Neurospora discreta FGSC 8579, assembly GCA_009805215.1. Taxonomy (NCBI): domain Eukaryota; kingdom Fungi; phylum Ascomycota; class Sordariomycetes; order Sordariales; family Sordariaceae; genus Neurospora; species Neurospora discreta. The sequence continues at coordinate 55,888 of RANX01000064.1, read as the reverse complement.
TTGATTCCATGTACAAAGTAGTACGTGCCCCAAAGACGATGTCGCAACAAATGGTGATATTCCACGGCACGGCATGAAGGTGTTTTTGCGATAAGGACATCGTTCTTGCGGCGATTTACAAGACCGGGCTTGCAAAATGTCTTCTGTTGAAGGAGATCACAACACAGACGACACCAGTGTGAATCTCGGTGATCATGATCATGTCGGCGACAAGGATAATCTCGGCGCTCTTCTGGATGACATCGAGGCAGGTATGCACTTCTCTTGTTACTTCCACACAACAGACTTACTAATTGCCCTCTAGCCTCCAAAGTGCCGCCAAAACGCCGTCAAACCAACATAAAGCCCACCGTCGAAAGCTTAACCTCGGTGCTCTACGACAGGGGTGCGTTGCCCGATGAGCTCGCCCGTCTAGTTGACCTGGTCACTCTCACCAACCACTTGGACCAGGCATCCAAGGGCGCCATTATCAAAAACCTGTATCCGGTGGGCAAGCTGGACAACGAGTCCGTCTTGAGAGTGGTTTGTGCCTTGGGCCATGGCCAGCTCAAGCCCTCCTTTCCGATCCAGACTCTTCTTCTCAAGTGGCTGATCATGGTCTACCATTTGCTTCAAGATACCAGCATATTGTCCCAGACTTATGGTGTTTTTTTCAACCTCCTCGACACTGCCGCCATCCGGCCGCAAATATGTCATATCTTGGCCCTCATCACGCGTCGAAAACATGTCAAGCCTTTCAGGATACAGACGATTCTGGCCTTGTCCAGGCAGACGGGAAACGATCCGAACTTGACAGGCCTCCTCCGAGTCTTCAAAAACTACTATCCGGAAATTATTGTCGGCGATGCTACCAAGGGTCGCGCAGCTACCTTCAAGCATCCCGATCCGCAATGGCGAGCAAGGTTAGATGAGATCCAACAGCAACAAACCGAGGCTATCCGAGATGGCACAGCCAGAAATGGCTTCGCTGTCAGGTCTGCGTTTGGCCGCCAACAAATGGGGGCAAAGGGCAGCCTGATTCCGGCTGTGCATACCTTGCATGCCCAAGAAGTGAGTACAGTCTTCCCTTTCGCTACCATCATTTATGTTAGCAAGTAACCAACCAATCTGCAGAACTCTGTCACTCTTGAAGAGGTCAATAGTCCGAAATCACTGGCTGAGAACCTGGAAAAGATCGAGCTTCCGACGCAGCTCGTGGCAGTATTGGCAGACCCCCTCCTCCAGAAACTTCTCCTCCTACGGCCAGATGCCGAAGGTTTATCGCGGGTAAACAATTGGGTAGCAGCGTGCCTAGACGATGTTCGGAGTGGAGATGCCGACCCAAGTCTGCTACTTGACATGGTAGACATTATGCATGACTATGCTGCCAGCACAAAGGTCCGTATCAGGAAGGATTATCGAGCAGTATGAGCTTTAGCTGACCCTGCCAGCAGACGCTACCTCCTCTGCTCATCAATTTCTTCCGACAGTTCCTGCAAGTCTGGGACGGCAGAGACAGAAGAGAAATAGTTGTAGAGACTCTCAGCTTCCTCCCTTTAATGAACTTCAAAGGTACATCTCGACTCTTTCATCTATTCGACCTTTAGCCAGCCAAGCTGACTTACCACACACCAGAGCTCTACCAAACCCTCCTCCAACCCTTCGAATCCGTTCTCCTCGACAACACCTCCGAATCCCAGCTATCCCTCCTAACTTTCTACACCTCCCTCCTCCGACAATGGACCCTCACCATGCTCTCCTCCGAGTCAACCACCCTATCCTCCTCCCCGGCCCCTCAGGCCATCCCGGCCCTCATAGCCCACGTCAACACGCTCTCCCTAACCCTCACCCAAACCTCGCCCACGGTATCCACCCACCTCCTCATCCTCGACTTCTACACCCTCGTCTCCACCCGCATCTTCTCCTCCCCTTCCCTTCTCAAGCACATCCCCATCACCATCCCGCCTTCCTTGCTAATCTACACCCTTCACTTCTCCCACTCGCTCGAAGTTGTCTCCCGACTCTGCGGCATCCTAGCGACCTACAAGCGCGCGTGGGAATCCGTCATGGTTTCAACCTCCCCGTCCGCTCGCCCCCTGTTTGCGGAGGAAAGACAACAAATCACCACCTTCAACGCCTTCCTGATGGATCTGTGCAATGTCCTCTGGCGAGGCCGGGCGTTTGCCGTCAGCGACGCCAACGCCAAGGGATGTCTCGTGCCTAGAACGCTGGAGGCGGCGCTGAGGGGGTATCTCAAAAAGGTGGAGCCCGATGGAGAGCTGGTGCTCGGATCCTTGTTTGGATTAAGTCACAGTCCGGTGTTATGTTTGCAGAGTATCTCGTATCTTAGAGAGTTGGAAGATCGTGAGCTGGAAGGGGAGATGGACATTAGTGATCGCGGATTGAGGGCGAGACATGCGGGGCCGGTTACACAGCAGAGTCTGGTGGCGCTCGCAGAGAAGGGAGGGTTGGAGATTAGTTGGCAGGAGTATAGGGCGGGGGTGTTGAGGTATTTGGAGGAGAGAGGGTTCAAGGGGGTGCCCGAATTGATGTACAACACGATGAAGAACTTGATGAAGGGGAGACAGTAGGTGTGTTGGAACAGGTGGTGATAATGGTGGGAAGAACACTGCAGGGTGGTCGATTGACTTTGTTGGGGATATCCATAGGTGTTCGCTTTGTTTCGTCTCGTTCTAACAACTCGCTCATTGTTAGTCCTAACCTCGTTCCTTCTCACCGGATTCATCATTATCATCATTATCATTATCATCATCATCATCATCATCATCATCATCACCAGCATCATCACCATCACCAAACTACGCCGGGTAAGCAGCACCATCACCTCTCATGTCGCTTCCCGCCGACCACACCCCCGTTCCATCAACATCCTTCGTCCATCGAATAATCTGTCCCCTACCAAACATCGCCCTTCCCATACCCTTCACAACCTCCACCTTATGCCCCAACTTTCTCAATCCCTCCACCGTCTCCTCTGGCATCCCCTCCTCCACATACACCGTCGCGTCATACACATTCCCCTCATCCGGCATTCCCGCGCCGATACACACTCTCGGCGCATCCAACGCCTGTTGCGGGTTCAGTTTGCACAAGACCTGCCCAAGCAACGTCTGCACATGTCCCTGCGGCTGCATGAACCCGCCCATGACGCCAAACACCGAGTGCAGACTGCTATCCTGCAAATTCGTGACCAGACCCGGAATGATTGTATGGTAAGGCCTCTTCCTCGGTGCCAGCACATTCGGGTGCTTCGCGTCCAGCGAGAAGTTGGCGCCGCGATTCTGAAGCGTGAAACCGCAGCCGGCGGGGATGATGCAAGTGCCGAAGCCGCCGTAGTTGGAGTTAATAAACGAGATAGCGTTGCCTTGGGAGTCAGAGCAAGCAAAGTAGACGGTGTCGGAGGAGGTCAGTGCGGGAGAGGCGTATGGGTCGCCCGGTTGCAGGATCGAGGTGTTGGCGGAGGATGGGGAGAAGAGCTTGGCGCGCTCGGCGAGGTAGGGGGCTGAGATGAGCTGGGAGGTCGGGACGCCGGGAGCGACGTTAGGGTCGGTGACGAACCAGGAGGCGTCGGAAAAGGAGATGCGAAGGGCTTCCACGATGGCGTGCAGGTAGGGGGCCGTGTTGTGGTCGGAGGGGCCAAAGGCTGGAATGGTGCCTTGCTTGATGAGGTGCTTGAGGATGCCAAGAGCCATCAAGGCAACGATGCCTTGGCCGTTGGGAGGGTGTTCCCAAAGCTCGACGCCGTCGGTTTCGGCGGTGCCGTGAGGGTTGGGAAATTTCAAAGAGATGGGCTCGACGGGTTCGCTGCCGGTTTCGAGGTGGTGTTGGAGGTCGGCAAGCTCGAGATGGCCGCCGAGGTTGTTGACGACTTTAACGAGTTCCTCGGCGATGCGACCACTGTAGAAACCCTTTTTGCCTTCGGTCGCCAGGGTGCGGAAGGTCTTAGCGAGATTGGGAAGCTTGATGATTTCGCCGGCCTTGGGAGCGCGGACACCACCAGGAGCAGAGGAATCGGCCTTCAACATCTCCGCGAAGTTGGGAGACGCTTCGCGGATGCCCTTTTCCTGTCTTCCCCACTGTTCCACATGTCAGAGAGAGCATAACAAAGGAGGATTTGAAAGGTACTCCTAAGACGTACAAAATGAGCCGTCATCTCCGAAACAGGAAATCCCTTTTCACCCAGCTCGATCGCCGGTGCGAGAATTTGCTCCAAGGTCAACTTGCCACTACCGAACCGCTCGACAGTATCGACCCAACCGGCGGCAGCACCGGGCACCGTCACAGCGTGAACGCTGCTCATGGGGATCTTTCCCACGGTTCCCTCTGGGATCTTCAAGCTCTTCCGGACATTCTCGAGCGTACACTTGCCGCCCGCGCGTCCAGAGCCGTTCAGGGCTGAGACTTTACCGGTCGAGGCATCGTAGTAGAGGCAGAACATGTCACCGCCAATGCCGGTTGAGCAAGGCTCCGTCATGTTCATGCCGGCAGCTGGAAAGTTGGAGATGAGGTTTTAGTTAGTGAGCACTTCATCATGAGTTCCATGTTAGATGGTTGAAGCGTACCAACGGCCACGGCGGCATCCTAGCGTGCATGTCAGCAAATTGTTACCAGTTTTAGGGGAACATTGGCAGCATATCTCACAGCAGCATTTCCTCCTGCATTGAGGATGTCGATACCGCACTTGGCGGCAAGCGGTTGTGTGCAAGCCACAATTCCTTTGGTACTGTGGACCACGCTTCTTCGGCTAGGCCATTTCATGAACTCGGCCGATGGAGGCTGGTAGACGGATGAGGTAGGGAGAGGCATCGTGAGCTTGGATCCTGTCTATAGGGTGGAGGAACACGGGCAGCGACGAAAGGACGAGAGGTGGTGACCCGATGAAGTGTGGAGTAAATAAGTCGGAGGAGAGTGGGCATTGAACTCCATTTATTGCTCCATCGGATCTTGCTCGAGAAACGTGGTACAAGAATGGGTAAAACGGCTCGGATACTGATAAACGGGCTATGGGTGTGTGTATGGCGATTCCGCTATCATTGGCAACCAATACTATTGGTTGGCATTCACCAAAAGGGAAAGCCCCCCCTGGGATTTGACCCCTCTTTCCCTCGCGGAGCATCGTTATGACACACAAACAACGAAGGGTGTTTTGTTTGTCTGCTCTCCTGCTTGTCGAACAGTAAACCAGCCGCACGTACTAAGCTAGATGCATCCATTCTCGTCTTCTTGACTCATAGTTGGTGGTTGTCCTGAGAGAGTCCAGGGAAGAGATTCGAGGACGGTTCTCCAAGTCATTGACCAACCAGCAACCACCAACTGCCGAGGCATCAAACTGGGAATCCCCCGACTTCGGGTTGCTCATGCACTCGGTGACCATCCGTTGATCCTGTCTTCGGTCTTCGAAATCCGAACCTCGCCAACGTCCATTCAAGGCGGCACCAAGATGCCGAGCTCCGAGCGGCGTTGATTCCGGGGTTGCGGATATGTCACCATGATTGTACTCGGCTCGGACCGGACCGGACTGGAGGATAAGAGGTGAGCAGGCGGGGGCGGGGGCTGGGGTCAGGAGATGTCAATTGAGGTGGGGTTGCTTTGCTCTCAAGCAGCTGTAGTGACAACAGGAGCAGGGGTGCTATTCGTCATTTATACACTATCTACAGTTCAATCAGCATTGATGGTTTGCTAAACTATATGACGGCGTTTCCAAGATGGCGCAACAACGAATTCAATGGCTGGATAACACGGACCTACAAAGTACGAGTAGGTACCAAGAAGAGTTAGGTTCCCGGCAGAGCACTCCGAAGATGGAGTTGTGCTTGTTGCCAGTCATCTATCTGCCTGGACAATTGCAACAACAGGACAGCAACGTTCACGAGCTATCACGTCATTGAGAGGATTCAATTGAACTGGCAGGATTGCCCTTACATCTTTGTCACTCAATCTTACTTCTGGAATGACATGACGGCATATCGGAAGCTGCCATTGGAGTATCCTCTCCTCATGGCGCGGAAAGCTTGCAGGAAGGCGATGCCGTCTCTGCCCTGGCTGAAGGCAAAAGCCCACAAAGAAGGGTTTTGTACCAGCGACCAGGAAATGTCCCTGTGTGGTTGAGTTAGCAGATTCGTCGAGATTCACGGATGGTAGTCAGGCTAACCATGTCTTGCTGACATCCTTGCTGATATCCTTGGGCTCATGGAAGACCTTGAGTCCAGCATCGGTAGCGAACCTGACATAGTCGGGCTGGGTACACAAAGGCGGGAGCAGCATGCCGTCTGGTTCAAATGGTGTCAGCTGACTCTGATCCAGGTTTGTACACCTTCCTTTGGATAGATACCAACCTTCAATAGGCTTGATGTCGTTGTCAAACTGCGTTTGGTCGAGCTCTTCGCCCTTGAACCAGTCAGCAAGAACCAGCTTTCCGCCCTGCTTGAGAACCTTGGAGGCGTTCTGGAAGAAAAGAGCCTTGTTGGGAAAGTGGCTCAAAGCTTCACTGATCCACACAGCATCGAAAGTGCCGGCGTCCGAAGCGAAATACTCGCCCATCTTCTCGGCGTCGAGCTCAATGAACCTGACCTTGCCCTTTCCGAGCGCAATGTAGCCATCGGCATCCAGGGTGACGGTCTTGTCGTCACCCTGGATCTGCTTAGAGGCCTCGGTCTTGGTCAACCTGGTCGCCATTTCAACTTGCTTGGTGGAGATGGTGATGCCGGTTACGGTGCATCCCAGCTCAGAGGCGAGGAAGCGCGAGGTGCCGCCAATGCCACAGCCGGTATCGAGTACACGAGCGCCCTCTGAGACCTTGGAGATTTCCAGGAGGAGGCGGATTAGGTTGACCTGAGCAACTTCCTTGGTGTCCCTGGCCTTGGCCTCGTCTGTGGCCCAGTAGCCATGATGAATATGCTCTCCCCTGTCCACTTGTTGTTAGGTCTCTGTTACTGTTTTCTCTTGAGGCTGGTTCGAGCTTTAACCACCCAACCCCGCCAAGAACTTGGTGAGCAAGAGGTTGAAGACACACCATAGATTCAGGTAGTAATCGCTCGCCAGGTCATAATGAAGCTTGATGCGGTCTTTTAAAGCCTGCATCGTTGAATGGGCAAGGCCCATTGGGGTATCATATTGCTTGCTGAGGTCAGTAACCTCGTCTTGTCCTGTTTGTGTTGGCTGGGTTGTGGCGGCGGCCATTGTGAGGGGCTGGCTGAAATATCAAGGATTGAAGAAATGGTGCATGGAATGACAAGTGCAACTGCTGTTATTTTGTTTGTTTCTTTGTTTGTTTGTTGAGATACGGGAGCTGGTGGATGTTGGGAACGATTTTGATGAGCAGCAGGAGGGAGAAGCGGGACGGTCGCATTGCGGCCGCTACGCTACCAGCCAAGGAATGGGAACTCGGCTGTTCCTGTTATGCTTAACTGGTTTCAATCCAGTCTGCAGCTCATCCATCATTGCCTTGGATGCTGAAACTCATGCAGTGAATTCGGTGCCTTCCATATCGGATCAGACAATGTAGAGTAATCCAAGCATGATCTTATTCTCGTTGAGCACCTTCTACGGACCGGGAAAGAGCCTTTCATTCACATTGGTCAACCGACAACCCTACCAAGGTACAGAGGGGTTGCACTTGCACATGCAATCTCTGGTGCAATCGCTTGTCGGTACAAGGTGAAGAGACCACATCCAAAGCAGGCGAGACAACAATCTAAGAAGTAGAAATTGCCATCACGTCAAGAATTTGTAAATGGAATGTTACAGGTAAGAAGCAGACGATGTTAAGCAACAACTGAAGAAAAAAAAAAAAAAATTCAACAGATAGGGTGATAAGGACAGTAGTGATGGGCATTGTAATAGATAGCTATAACCTGCTGGTATAACTAATCATTCAACAATCTTCCAATGGCTGGATGGCCGAGCGGTCTAAGGCGCTAGACTCAAGAACCAAGTTCTTCTTCACTGTAATGTGAGGTGCATTCTAGTCTCGAAAGAGGCGCGTGTTCGAATCACGCTTCAGTCACTTTTTGACTTTTTGTTCACCATTTGTTCAACTTCATCCATCTCAATTCCAAGTATCTCCAAGTACTTTACTCGTTTGTTTCCGTTATCCCTTTCAGAAGTCAAAAGTCAAAAGTGCATACCCGTTATCACACTGATGACAAGAAGTTGAAGTTACGGATCAGAAAGTGCCAGGAAGAGCAGTGACTTCGCGCTGGTAAGGTTTGATGGACACTGGCGAGCAATCATAAGATTAGACCGCGGATAGCAGTGAAAAAGCGCCGATGCCGAAGCAATGCATCCCGGACAGTAGCGGCGGTCAACAAGACGAAGAAGAGGAAGGGAGGAGCCCCAACGTGTGGGCGTCTCATCTTGTCTGCACCAAAGCCCGCGCTGAGAATTGCAATCTGTTTGCTCTGGTATCGGTGGAGGAGGAGGGAAAATCTTGGACTTTCCTCAGCCTTCCCCAAACCGTGAAGGATTGGGTGGCTTATTACCAAGAGTTTACTGGCTACCCGGTCGAGGTCCAAGAGAGCTAGCGTAAGAACAGGCGGGCAGTGTGGAAGCAAAGGATAACTACTGTTCGCGCTCCTCTTCTTCTGGGCATTGACCACTGTCAAGATGGAGATACGACTTCGGCCGTTGGAGCTACTAAGGAGCTTCGGGTGCTGAAGACGTCGGCAAGAGGTCGGGCAGAACCTTTCCTAAGCCGAGCACGTTGGGCAGTCGACAGCTTCCCAGTTGACTAAGCGTCTGCTTTACCCGGATAATCCAAATGACGGGCTTGACGAATACGAGGTTGAGGAGATCATGGAGACTTGCCAGGTAAGGCTTTTTTTTTTTTTTTTTTTTTTTTTTTGGCCTTGACCATAACCCTTTTTTCCACTTTCCATATACAACCCCAGCTCTCTTTATCCCTTAAAATAAAAAGACCTTATATGGACTGCCAAGGGGGCAGATTACCAAGCAGCATAGCCGCGAACTCAGCCGATGTCTTCAGATAGGTCTCCTAGCCGACAGACCAGCGTTACCACCGTTCAAGCATCAGACCCTCATCTTCAACTGTTCGATTTTGGTTAGGAACGCGGCCAAACGCGACATGGCCGTGGTCTGGAACAACATCATCGAGGCCGCTTTCGATACGGCTTGGAATACCATGTGGCCTCAGCCGTCCGGTCGAGGTGCCTGGAGCTCGAAGGTAATCGTGGCTGATGATTGAGAGTTGCTGGCGTTGAGATGGGTCATGTCTTCGTCTGTCCAATGCTGGACCTTTTACGGTCAGTGCTTCCGTTAAGGGAATGGAATACACAAGAACATTCCAGGGAGCTTGCCGTTGACTCGTGAAGTGTCCATGGCTGACGATCTGGAATTGGTTGGAGGGGACGGATTGATGGGGTTATATCGCTGGTCATACTTATGTAGTAGACATAACGGGACCCGCGGCATTGCCAGAATGGTCTTGGTACCTGAAGAGGATCATAAGGGCAGATCGACTTACCTAGGTTCAAAACGCCGGGAAACTGGACAACTCGGCTCGTGTAAACCAAACTGGCAAGGGTATGTTGTACAACTATATAACATGAAATTGGAGTTACCATCTAACCGCGCAATGTTGAATCATTCGCAAGGCTCGCGAATGATGTATTGCCGGATCACCCACCCAAAGTGACTGTGAAGACGGTTTCTGTAGTAGTCAGCACTGTTGTTCTCCGCTACCAGGACCAAGTTGTTAAGCCGCCATATCTCGTCACGCATACGCTGTTGCCCATAAAGTTGCTGTTCAAACAAAGCGCCATTCATTTCCCAGAAGTATTAGAACCTTCTCCGCAAATATCCCCCGCCATTTCGCCATCAAATGATTTTATACAATCGCCTCAAGGGTACCCGACGTCCCATCCCAGGCGTGGTGGAAATTATAAGCAGGCGTCGGTCGATCCCGTGACGAACACCTGCATATAGGATATCTTTTCCATCCTCTTCATCCACCTCTCTCCATGCCCACCAATTATCGTTCGATGGCGCCTGGTGCCGTTGTCCTTTTTGACCCGATCCTTCAAGGTCTCTCCCTTCTGTGTGTTGGGATCTCCGTCGTGTGTCCAAGTCGTGAAAAAAAGCATTCATGGGTATCTCGTCCCTCGATTCTTGGTGCAAGCTTCGTCCGCGTTTGTGCTCCTTTTCGTCTAAATTCGAGGATCGCTTACGCGCCGCCGACGAGGACCTGGTTGAGGGGAATGTGGACTTTGTGGATGTTAGCTTGTTTTGGGCGTGGGGGTCCAGTGAGAGAGTCACGTACTGAGCTTGACAAGGTAGCCGACAGCCTGTAGGCATGATGTTAGAGCTGTGTTATTTCGTAGATGAGATTTTGAGGTCAACTTACTCCCATGACTGTGACAATGTTAGCTAGTGCACCGAGAACAGCGACAAGGAACAGGGAGGAACTTACTCAAAAAACCAGTACCAACAGCCTGGGAGATCTTGATGAACTCGCGGCGATCAGCTGTGGGGGAACTACAGTTAGCATCGACGTTGCCGGGTAACACAACGGTTGGATTGGAGGATCCCCTACGCTTCTGGCACTTCTTGATGAACTGGATACCATCCTTGAGGAACTCGCGGGGCACGTCGAGGATCTCTTGCAATTGGTCCGCCATTGTAGATTATTGTGTTGGGTAATGGAGAAAAGGAAGGCGAATTTGCGTTGGTTGGAAGAGAAATGAGTCGTGGACAGGAAGAAGGTCGATGTTGTGGTGGATTAACGAGTGGAATAAGTCTAGAAAGTAGAAAGAAGTCGCGTTCGTGAATTGGGGAAACGGGAAGCTGTCACCTTCCTTCCAGTCGCCTCACCAAATGCCACATCGCCTCAATCCATTGGCGTTCGGCTGGCGCTGGTCGAGAGCTGAGATGGCCTGTGCTTTCGGCAAAGGGGGCTGCATTCCAAATCGGGCATCGTGCTGTTGTCCACAAAATACTGGGGTTCCCGGCAGGCAGGCAAGGCATCAACCAATTCATGTCAACCAACTTCCCTTCCATCATCTGGAATCTTCATTGACGTCAAACGCTCACCAAGGGATTCATTCAAAATTCTCGATGAAGCGATCTCAAGTCGCCCTTCCAGACTCTTTGCTGGTAGGAAATGACAAGGATGCGGATCAATAGCGTTGCAAGCTCGTCTGGCTTCTCCGTTCGTGTAATTCAAAAAAGCAACGAGCAGTTTGATCGAGTGGTTATAAAGCTGTGGCTGATATAGGAACAGAAACGTCCCCGTCCTCTCTTAGACGTTAACCGACTGAACACACTTGACCCTCCCCACAAGCTTAGCCACCTCGTTGATCTGGACGCAGCCCTCTGGCATACGGCCGAGGTTGACGCCCTGGCAGACACCGCCGTCCTTGCTCTTCTCCGAGTATCCGTACCAGCCCCTCGCCTTGCTGTCGACCCCGTACCCGTTGGTCAGATATACCGAGTTGGTGGTGTCGTCCATGGTGACGTCGTAGAGGAGGAAGGAGTTGTGGCTATAGTTCCAGTCCTTGCTATTTGGTGGGAAACGTGGAACATGTTAAAATTCTAGTCTCTGTCTACTTGCCTGCTTTAAGGGTTGCAGGCGGGAGAGTCGGTTTGGTCAGGTATCTTACCAGCTGGTATCCTTGTACTCATTGGCTTTGGGACGGCTCAAGGCAGAGGTGAAGGGGGCAGAAGCCGCGATGGCAAGAAGAGTGGCGATGGAGAACTGCATTGTTGCTGCTGTTGGAATATTTGCTTTACTGATGTGAGATATGTTGTGAGATTGTGGTTGAGGTGAAGTTGTTGGTGCAGCTTTGATGTGATCTTGTCGGTATTGTTGGTAATGGAGGATGAGACTATTAGCTGAGACAGGGCGATGCGTAGGTTATATCGACTTCACGTATGCCCAGTGGGTGAGCCCACAAGACTTCTTCCTCCTCCAGCTCGATAGAATCGTCAGGTCGAGCCTCATGTTGTTGTGGCACTAACTCATTATCCTGCGTCACTTACTACACTACCTACTTTAGTGCTCGGAAACACCAAACTCGGGACCAAAAAGGACGTTATACAAGACTCCTACCTCCATTCGCGCTACACTATCAAGCAGCTCCTTCGATACTCACCAGTTTCATCATTCAGTAACCATCTGTGACTATCACGACTGCCTTATGGAAACAGCTTAGTGTAGGGTCAAAGTACGTGTCTATTCCTGCAGTGTGATCGGACGAGGTTTCCTCCTGCCCAGGTGACTTGACCCCAACGTCTGGTCTCAAAAAGGGAAGTGTCTTCTTGCCTGCCTACTATAGCACTTGGGGACAGACGGCAACCTTTTCCCACCGACGCAACTCCCATGGCTTAGTTGAACCTTGTAAAGCTTGTGTCTGACAGTTTCTCGGACTTGACCTGTTGCGTTCAGGGTCTGGAGCCGCAAATTCTTCATGATGGTCATCTTGCCCTTGGATCTCCTTGGGGAACACTGTCACTTCTGTAGTCTATCCTCGATCATGCCGTCTTTTGCAGATGGGTAAACAGGAGGGTTATGACCCCCACTAACCCATGTTGACAACTACATGTCTCCTTAATCCACGCTCCCCCAACCATCGAGAGAATTTCAAAGGGGAACAAGAAAAGAGCGACATCGTTTCAACCACTATCCCGTATTCTGAGCCGTCAAGATTGAGACGAAATTTTTTTTTTTTTTTTTTTTTTTTTTTTTTTTTTTTTTTTTTTTTTTTTTTTTTTTTTTTTTTTTTTTGCAAAAAATTGAAGAATGAATGGAAAGGGGGATAGTAAAGCGAGTCCTGAGTAAAAGACGGGGTACGCATGTACATCATATATGTTTGTAAGCTTATAGGTACAACTCAACACAACGCAGTACAATAGAGGTACTACGTAAGCTCTTCAAAACACATGGTCCCTAAAACATACATCACCACCTCAAGCACACCACCCAACCAACAAAAAGAAAAGCAAAAAGAAACAAAAGATAAATCGACCCACGGGCGGCTCGAACGCCCAATCTTCAGAGAGAGTTTCTAGTTTTTGATAGAAAACCGAAATCTGACGCCTTACCATTTGGCCAGCGGGCCATTTGATGAAAGACAGCTTGCAGAAGGTGGTTTGTATAGCTAGGGCGGGTGGGGAAAGCTCCCACTGTTTATGGAGCTCACCCCCTTTTTTTTCTTTCCTTTTTGGGTACCCCGCACTTTGTGACACTTGCTTGGACTTCGCTCTTTCTTCTTTCTTCTTTTCGTTGCTTCTTCGACATGACCTGCGCGCACCTCGGACTGAAGACTGTTGCTTCCAGTCATGGTCAAGTTTGGCTCTGCTTTCGGAATCATTTCCTCTACCAGGCCCGTCCGGGCACAATGAATGGCGGACCAAAACAGCTTTGGTTGTTCAGCTCTCAGGTTGATGATGATGATTGATGGGTGGGCTGGCGGCATCATGCCCAATCGGAGGCCCCATGCTACATACTGCAGCTCCTTTGGATACCGGCAGGCTCTGGACGATACAGCTACCTGACGGATTATGGATGGACAGACGAAGAACGGAGGGCTTATCGATAGCCCCCATGGCCTCATTGTCATGTTTCCGTACCTGAACTGGTGCCACCGTTCATGCATCATCCAAGATACCTTGGTAGTAAGCCAACAAGCAATTCCATCACTCATCTCGCCGGAACCCCATAGCTGCGCCAAATGCTTTTCGTCAGAGCTCATCTTTTCCTTCCACGAACGCGCCGTTGGCCGCACGGTTGCGGGTCCGGAGGTGTACATGTTTGACCTCTACGACGAAGCTGTCGCGCTTGCAGAGGATGAATCGCCAGATAAGGGTGATGAATGTTTGTGTATGAAATGGTTGGTTACCGAGTTGCGTCCGGTTCGGGACGCTCCTTCTCAGGGCCAACTACTGGCTTTGGTTGGCAGACATGGCTCGGTGAGGACTCATCTTTCCCTCCAGTGGGTTGATGGGAGATACGCTTCCTGGCTATGGTGCTTTCGTGATGTGGCTGGGCTTTGTCGGCCATCTGGTCGGGCTGGCAAAGAAAAGGGGATTGGTGAGAAGGGTGCGGCCAAGGTGCAAGGGAATTCGTTAGGTGTGGACAAGTCCTGGAATCGGATGAAATATGAGCCAGAAGTCGCGGGGGTCTTGGAAAAGACTGGCAGAAAGAGCCCGAGGAGCAAGGTTATGTACTTGCGGATGCGCCCGTAGACGACTCCGATGATGAAGTGCTGGACGAGACTGGTGAACGCACTAACGCTATGGTGGAAGCGACCGATTCCGCAAAGGTAATACTTTGTGCAAATCAAGAGTTAGTATCAGTTATGATTTGTTCTTGCTTGTTGCACGGAACCACCACGCTAAAAAGATCACAGTGATCCTGCGGCACGAGAGGTCTTAACCAGACCCCCGAATATGCATCCGGCCTCGAAGTCATCTCTCGAACTGATACGAAGGTGGTTCAATCAATGTCCACGATATCCTACTAGTTCAAGCCGGTTTGGGCGACCTTCATCCTTTCACCTATTGCGTCCGAAACGACTGCTCCAGATATCAGGCGATGGACCTATTCCAAAGTTCAATTTGGTGGATTTCTCGGCTGACATACTCTCGCCCATGACGGCTCCTCGCTTAGCTACTGCTGGGGACACCAGACCACCTTTTTTCGGAACGAAAACCCGAACGAAAACCCGTGGGAGTGGTGTAATAGTATCAGATATGCCCAGCTTCCACAGACCATCAAGGATGCCATTTACATCACTAGATTGCTAGGCTTCAGCTAATTATGGGTTGATGCGTTCTGCATTATCCAAAACGATATTCACGACAAAGAGACAGAGATTGGAAAGATGGGTGGCATCTACGAAGACGCCGAGGCCGCAATATCAGCCTCTCGAGGGGCTACCTGCCACCAGGGTTTTCTCCGCCGGCGACACAAGGCCGATGAGGGGAGCTTTCGGATACCATTTAGATGCCCAGAGGGACAGTTTGCTTTACTTTAACCGCAGCAAGCAATGGAACGAGCTCATCGACCACCGAGGCTGGACACTGCAGGAGTCCCTGATCTCCTCGAGGATCCTAGAGTTCGGTACGCACCATACGCGGTAGCGCTGCAATTGCCACCTTTACGGCGTCATGCACGGCTCATCAAAGCATGACCACCTCGTGGCGTACGGCTGGACGCGTGACAAGATTGAGCGAAGCCCGGTGAGCATCGACAGAGCTCCGTTATAGAGCTGGAAAATGTCGACAGATTTCGTGCTAGGGTCCCGACGCAGACACATCGCCGGTTGGAGGAGCGTGTTGTGCAGACCTGGACGAGGATAAGTAAGGAACTATACCCGCCGTGCTCTGAGCAATTCCATGGATAGACTGCCTGCATTGTCGGCCATTGCGCAGCGACTCGAAGGCCTGTCTACACAGAGCTACGCAGGCGGCCTGTGGTTCGGGGATGTTCCTCGGCTCATTCTCTGGTATCCGGTTGAAATCGGTAGCTTGAGAAGGTCGCCTGAAAGAGCCGCGCCTTCGTGGTCCTGGGCGACTGTCATTAGTGCCGTCGACTTCATGGACGCTGAGAAAACGGAACTTTCGGTCCTCGGGGTTTCACCGAAAGAATCGATCTTGTGGGGTATGCTTTGCAGGGCAACTGTTACTCGCAATACCGGTTCTGATCCCTACGCATCGTTTCATACAGGGACGTGGGACTACGCATTTGAAGGGATACTTAGCAATGATGGAAGTACCCAGCATCTTATCGAACAAAGAGCGGCACGCAGAGAGCATGTACCTTTTGGAAGTCGATCGTGACGGCGGTACCGGTTTGGTTCTGCGAAAAGTGACGAAATGCATGTACTGCAGAGCGGGAAGGTATTCGGCCATGCGAAGGAAAGGAGCAACTCATCAGCCCTTCAAAGCACAGAGGACGACCTGGGCTCCTCGGCGCTAGTTTCACCAGTACCCGATGAACATTGATACAAACAAATGGGTAGAAAGAGAATGCGAGTGCAAAAAGGCCGGGGGGTGTGAGTTTACACGCACGTTCCTCGGAGCCAACCAGATTCTCAGTCAACCGTGTAGCTTATCTTCGTGAATCGATAGCTTCCAGTGTTTCCTTGCTTGACAGTCCTAGATCCCTTGTGCATCGGCAATAGTCAAGCTGGCCTCCTTCCCATAGTACATGGCGCGCCTTCCAATAAAGCAACCGATTTCTTCTTCCAACGTCGGACAGCCAAACAGGTGAGGTTGGTCGTGCAGGCAGGCATGAGACAGGCCTGCAATGCTCGGTCGTGACATTGAGCAAAATTGATATAGCCGTTCTTTCTACGTGCTAGACAACGAAAAACAAAGCAGAATAAAAACGCGACAGAGACCAAAACAAAGAGCTTGGAAGAGAAAAAGAATGATAGATTGGAGAAAAAAGTCTAAAGCGAAGGTCGTACCCGGAATCGAACCGGGGTTGCCGGAATGTTCTGACGAAATTCAGAATCCGGAGTGATAACCGCTACACTATACAACCGTTGTTAACAGTTGTTTCACATGTGGATCCTATATGGGCAGAACTCTGTGGCCGCAAGCAACCACGGTCTCATCCCTCACTTCTTCCATAAAGGTATCTACCGCTGGCTGATGTGGTTGGTAGATGCAGCCGAATGCTCATACCTCAATAGCCTTTGCAGAGACGGAAAGAGCCTTGATAATTGCTTCAAAATTTCGCTAATATATTACGAGAAGGAAAAGAACCTTGGGCATACTAATTATCATCAACACCAACACCGATTCTCCTCCCGCCCATGTCCCCCATCTCCATCTCCTGCATCTCCTCCCCTTCGTGCCCTCCACCTCCCTTCTCCCCATCACCACTCCCGCCAACAACCGTGGGCCCGATCTCATCCATCCTCACCACACTTTCATACCCAACCCTCAAATTTTCCGCCCCACTCAACGCCCTCTGCACCAAACTCTCATGCCTTTCCTCCACCAGCTTCCTCAGCGCCATCACCAAGAATTGTGCGACGACATCCACCGACCAGCCGTCCGGAATCATCCCCAAGACCTCCAAAACATCAAACCATCCGCCGAACCGCTCGAGCAGCGCGCCCGTCTGCTCGACACGGTCACTGAGGTCTTCGATGGCGAGAAACTCGGCCAGCAAAACGTGGAAGAGGTGGGACTGGGTTTCCTTACTGGGTAGAGGCTGTTTTGGCTGGGTAGGCGCCGTGCTGTTGTTAAAAGAGAGGGAAAGGCCGCCTCTCAGGCAGTAGGAGACTGCAGAGTCATAGTCGCCTAGGTATTGGACGAGTAGGCGGAGGGAGTCATCGTGGTCGTGGAGGCGGCCGTTGAGAATGATGGCTTCGGGAACAAGGAGACGCTGTTTCTGCTGAGGTTGCTGCTGCTTCTGCTGCTTCGGGGTGTGTGATGCGCCGAGCTCTGAAGAGAACTCTGCTAGGGATGAGTCGATGCGCTGGCGGATGGCGCCGGCGTCGTAGTCATTCGCACCGCCTAGGAGTTGCAAAAGTCGAAGTCGGCTTTGCCAGGCTTCGTCGTCTGGAGGGGCGTTGTCGGTTAGGAAATGGCGATATGTGGGTTTGGGAGGGCGTAAGGCGCGATAGGCTTCATACGAGGCCGTGACGGTCGCTCGGGATTTTGGTGAGCTTTGTAGGTCGTCGATGACAATGTCGAGGTAGTACGTAATCAGCTCGTTGATGTACGCTGTGCTGCCCTTTCTGAAAACAAGATGCTCGAGATAGTACTTGACTGCATCGGGTGCCTCTTCTCTTAGAAGGGCGACTACTTCAGTGGGTACCAACTTCGGTGCTTTGATCTTGTCGTCGGCAAACACCTCGACACCCAGCTTGGGATTACGCTTAGCAAGCCAGACGCCGTAGCTCTTCACCAGCTCCTGGTTGCTGATGTTGCTGAGATACCTTCTGACCTGCAGCTCGCCGTCGCCCCCGAGCTCGCCACCCCGATCCTCTTCCCCTTCGATGATACGCTTCCATGTTTTGAGCACATAAGGCGATAGCTTACGTTGCTGATAGAGCCGACTAAGAACATAAAGGCGGCGGTACCCCTCTAGAAGGCTAACTGCCCTATCAAAGCAGTCGACCCCGTGGTCCACGAGTTCATACAGTTCCTTTCGAGGTGAACCAGGCTCGCCAGACTTACCCGCGGGCGTGTTTTTGTCCAGCTCCAGGAGTACTAGCAGCAGGGACGCATCCACTGTCCGAAAGATCTCGGCGGAAATACTGCCGAACCCCCTTTTGTTTCTCCAAGCAGTGAGGAATCGGCGTAGGAAGTCCAGCACATGCCGAGGTAGCGAGTCGACCGTCTGCGTAACTTCCTTATCCTTCTCCGTTGCGATGTACTCTTCAACAAGAGATTTGATTCCGCCATAAACCCAAATTCCCTTTTGGCCCACGACGATCTCGTTTCGAAGAGCAGGGATCAGTGACAAGATGACTCTTGCATCTAGGTCACCGTCAAGAAGGCTTGCCTCCATTTGTCTTGTCTCAAAATTGCTAAAGGGGGATTCAGCAGAGTTTAGAAAGTGGGTGACAAGTATGATGCTGGCCCGTTGTTTGACGTATCCGAGAGTCATAAACTCAAGCTCTGTCTTGGGCTCCCGGTTGTTGATGGTTTTTATGAGACCGAGGAGTTGTGTTTTCTGTTCCGGGCTGTTTGAGCTGCTCTGTGGTTCTTTAGATGTTGCCAACTCCAGGCTCGATTCCAACTGAAGCAACAGAGGGTTTCGAACGGCCCACCATATGTTCGCCCCTGTCCACACAGCAAGGCGTGACGAACCTTTGGCAAGCACCCGTACAAACTCCTCGTTCTCTCTGTTCCTCACCGTCTCCCAGTTGTCCGGCAGCGGCTCCTCTTCCGACCCAAGATCTCGATCTAATAGCTCCTTCTCTCGTGCTAGTCGCTCTATGGAGGATGCTGTGCGTGAGTCGGCACCCTTTGTGGACACAGCAGGTGTTGCAGAACCCTCACTGAAGGGCGAAAACATCCTCTGACAAAGCCGGTTGACTACTTCCTCGAACTGCATCTCTTCGCTAGCCAAGAGTGATCTGATGCCTATAGGGGTGTTGGTAGCAGTAGTAGCTGAGTCGTCCTTGTTAGGCACTTCCAACCAAAACTTGTCTGCCTCATCTTCCCCGATGCTGACATCGAATCTTTGGATCTCCAAGCCCTGATGCACACCATCTTCGAACTCCTTTCCCATGGAAGCAAAGACGTAGCCCTCATCTTCACGACCCATAGTCGATGCCCCTGGAGATGAAACGTCGGGCGCACCCCCATCAACAGCGATCTCCCGTGGATATCTTTCAAACTCAACGGTGGGCCTCGTAGGCTCACCGTCCAGATTTACAAACATGCCGATGCCGGGGTCGAGAGGTCCAGTTCCCGTTACGAGCAGGAACTCTTCTGACGTGGGAGACACAATATGTGGCTTCAAAAAGACCAAGCCAGGTTGCGGTTTAGGCGATGCCACGCGGGCCGGTGAGACTCCCCCTGGGCCAGAAGCTTGGGACGCTATGGATGCCACCGAATCGTGTGGGGGAGGAGGTAATGGTTTGTCCGCATCGTTTAAACCTGGGCTGGGTTTTGACTCTGGGTTGGAGGACGCTTTCGGGGTGCCAGGTTGCTGAAATACAGGATCCTCTTGTTCTCCTTGCGGTCTCTGGTTCCCACCACGCATGTTCCCTATCAAGCCGGACAAGCTTGTGCTTCTTGAGTGACCCTGGAAGTCAGCAGGGGCAAGTCTTGCTGTTGCCGATGATGCGCTTCTCGAGTGACCTCCGTTTTCGGGAGGCCCTGCGATATTCTGGGTTTGGCCGTATTGCCCTCCGGGAGCCGAGTCATCTAGGGAGGATATGCTCATTAACGGGATCTTGAGCTGCCGATCCACGTCCAGCAAGGCATAGCTCCTGGAATCGGCAACGCATGCTATCGAGTCCCTCCGCACCGAGAGAGTGCTCCCGGCAAAGTCAATCTTCCTGATGACACGAGCATCGTCCCCAATCCTCACCGCCTGTATGCGCCTGTTGAGCGAAAGAAGGATGGTAACGGCGGTCCCAGGATGATGGAAATCCTCGTTCAAGTCCACACCTCCAATCCAGTTACAGTTCCTGACCTGGGTCGTCCCAAAGACGGGGCTCAGCTCGGGTAGCGAGTAGAAAGTGACTGTCCAGTTGCAAAGGATACAGGCCTTGCCTACGCGGGGCAGTAACAGAATCTGCTGGACACCCGGTTTCGGGCCATTGGGCGATCCGGAGGTTTCCGAGTAAGCAGGGAGTAGTCTCGACGCGAGAATGAAGGTGTCGGTACTGTTCGGGTCGTTGGGATCGCGCGGTATGCGGAAGAAATGGAGCAGTTCGGATGCCGAGGTTCCAACGTAAAGGTTACCGTCTGGGTTGGGCGCAAAGCAGCCGGTGTCAGTATGGGCAGTTACAAGGTCAGTCATGGAGAAGCTCACCTAAGTAGTCAACGCAGTTGATCTTAATATCCTCGTCTTTGCCCTCAGCCGACAGAGGAACATCGTGGAGCAAGGGTCGCAAGACATATGGACCGGCTGCCATGGGCTTGGGGGATGCTGCGGGTGCGGGTGCCATTCCGGTGCAGCTTCGACAACATTGTTACCTGGGCATGCCGGATCCAGAAATACAGATTTGCGCAATGCAACTTGTACCACGTATGTAGTAGCGCAAGGTGCCGAGGGAGGGGCCAGGCGAACTTTCGTTGTTGTGAAGCTTTTCGCAAGTTGCAAGTCGTGAGGAAGATAGGTCGGATCGTTGTCACCCGCCTCCACGAGCTGATTGAGGGACACCTTCAGGCAGTTACGTACAGGTCCTGGTAGTATCTACCTAGGTACCCTACCTCCTAGGTAGTGAGGCAGGGGCTTCGGTAGGTAGTGGTGTTGGTCTTCTGGCTAAAACGATGCGTGTAAGTTCAGTGGGCTGTTGCCAGGTGGAGGTGGTGACGACGCTGGGCTTTCCCTGTGGTGCTGGCCGGGCTGTTGGTGCCGCCCGCTGTGGAACAGGGGGCAGTTCTAGGCGGGTCGATCTTCTCCTGCCTCTCCCGTCGGCGGGGCCCAGTGGCATGAAGCCCGGACCAACAGGAGCGGCATAGGGACACCTCAGTGACGGTCGGCTGGTGTTGATGTCCGATGTAACTGAAGCAGAACACTCCCTGCCACGCATGCATCACCGTTTGACATTACCTACCATCTCCCGACATCCAATACCACACACATCCCTCGAGAAAGACGAGAGGTATCCGACAGACAGACAGCAACACCACCACCACCGTTAACCGTATGCACCCACAATTCTTGGTATCGTAGCCAGATATTCAAGCACTGCGCAAGCAGGCAAATACACTATGGCGGACGTCATCAGCCCGGAGGCTCCAGGAGCAGGAGGAGGAGGAGTAGACGCCCCGAATGCGACAAACAAGTTCCAAAGTGCCATCTCACAATGGAGAAGTACGACGGTCTATACTCCCCAGTCTTGAAGCCGTCTTCCAGCTGGTGTTTTCTGACTCTACCTTGTCTAGGTCTCGACTTCACTTCCTTAGTCTCGAATCTCGACAACACGGCCTCAGAAATCGTCACCTTCCAACGGGACTCGACCGTACAAAGAAAGGACCTTGCACAAAAGACCAAGGATTTTCGCAAATTAGACGATGCGACCAAGCTGGGAGAGATCAAGGGGCTGCTCAAAGGTACGCAACATCTCACCCTAGGACAACGCCAAAGTTGCTGGACTAACACCACACGATAACCACTACAGCCTACCAGGGCTTTATCGACCTCCTGACGAACCACTCCAAGTCTGTGAACTCGGCCTTTCTCCACGCCTACACATCCTTATCCGAAGCACCAGATCCGTATCCGCTCCTCGAGGCATCGGTCGACTCCATGCTTGTCTCGGAAGACACGCTACCGAAGCTCACCGAGGAGAACAATCACTTGCAGAAAAATGTGGCCAAGCTCACTTCACAGCTTGAAGAGACGGAGTCTCGACTTCAGAAAGAGTCTGACGCCAGAAAACAGCTAGAGGAGAATCTGGAATCCAAGGTCAAGGAAGTCGAGTCTTCGTGGAATGCCGTACTCGAGGAGAAGCAGGACAACTGGACGGCCAAGGAGAAGGCAATGGAGGAGAAGATTGAGAACCAGGACCGCCTACTCAGCGAGCTCAAGGCTAGCTACGAAGTCAACCAGAGACTGGGCAAGTCTGACGATGCCGAGGAACCGACCGGTCAAGTTACGAGCGCTGAGTTGGAGATGGTCCAGTCCGACTTGGAGCGCACAAGTACGAGACTTGCCGAGGTGGAAGCCCGCAACGAACAACTGCGCCTTGAGCTTGCGCAGTCCAAGTCGCAGGTTTCCGCACAGCCAGCTACTTCTTTGGAGGACGATCCGGGATACTTGCGCGTGAGGTCAGAGAACTCGTCGTTGATCCGCAAGCTGGATGCGGCGCGAGTGGACAAGGAAGCACTGAAGAGAGAGTTGGACACCAAGCTTCGTGGGCTGGAGAGAGAGGTCAGCTTGCTCAAGGAGGAACGGGACGCGCTCAAGGTCAAGGTTCAGAAATGGTCAGACTATGATGATGTGAAGCAGGAGCTGGAAGTTCTCAAGAGCATCGAGTTCGCAACAGGTGATGACGACGACGCGGTACGCGCGGTCTCGGGCGATAATGCTGAGGGAGACAACGAGGCGAGAGGAAAGGAGGATACGCTCGAGCAGCTTCTCCTCGCGCGAAACAAGAAGCTCAACGATGAGCTGACCATCCTGCGCGTCTCGCACCAGGACCTCCAAACTCGCCTCCAAGACTTGCAGGAAGAGCTGTCTCGGACCAATGCCGAGCTTGAGAAGTCGCAAAACCTCAACGAGAAGCTTGAAGATGAGCTATCGACCATCCAAGCTGAGGCACCCCATGCTTTCCCTTCGGGAGCATCTGTCGCCCGCTATGCCCCTTCGATCGCACCTACACGGAAGCTGGGCGGTGGCAGGATATCCCCTACCTCTTCGATCGTGAGTGGCTTCAACCCCCGCGGTGCCGATCGCGACTCGCCCGATTCTGCTGGCGGCGGAGCTGGTGGCATTCTACCCATGATCACCGCGCAGCGCGACCGGTTCAAGAAGCGCAATGCTCAGCTCGAGCAAGAGCTGTCCGAAACCCACAAGACGGTGTCCCAATTACGACAGGAAATCGCCGCTCTCCAGCGGGACAATCTGAACCTCTACGAGAAGACGCGTTACGTGTCCAGCTATAACCGCGCTGGAGGCGGCATGGCGTCGGCCACCTCGACAGCCTCCTTCTCATCCAACCCTAACCCATCCGCCGTCTCCTTCGGTGCAACAAGTGGCAGCGACGGAAACCAAGGTGGCGGCGGCGGCGTAGCACTGGACCGATACAGAAAGGCGTACGAGTCCAACATCTCGCCCTTTGCGGCATTCAGGGGCCGCGAGTCTGCTAGGGCATACAAGCGGATGAGTCTGCCGGAGAGGGCGGTGTACTCAATCACGAGGATGGTGTTGGCTACGAGGACGAGCAGAAACCTATTTGCAGCGTACTGCGTGGCGCTGCATGTACTGGTATTCCTCTCGCTGTACTGGATGGGCTCGGCGGATGCAGATCAGCATCTGGTGACGGCGGCAGTGGGTGCCGTGGGTTCGGCGGCGGGACGGGCAGGAGGGAGTGGTGGTGGTGGTGGGGAGTGGAGTGAGGAAGGGTTTAGTCATCGGTAGGATCGATCGAAACATGATCCGAAGGATTGGTGGAAGGAAGAATGATGGGATGCCGTTAACGAACTGCATATCGAAGCGTTAAACATGATTGCGACGTGCCAGTGGGCGTCTGGAACGGATATCCTGGCGTTGCGCCCTACTCTTCTTTTTCTTTTTCTTGGATTGATAAAAGAGATTGCGCTCGCATGCTGGGTTCGTTTCGAAACAAACATATCAATATCAAGCAAGTACATCCGGTAGCGCAAAATGGATGATGGTAGTGGTGGAAGGTGATCGAGATTTTGGATGTGGCAAGATGAAGAAGGAGGTCTTGGAGGGTCCTTGAGGGAGGCCAAGATCTGGGCTACCGTGCCGTGAGCGCCTGCGGGAATACTAGGCCGGAGAAGTGAGCCTGACATGCCCTGGTTGGCCATATCCGAGGGCTTTCTTTGGATGTGGTTGGCTTCGTTGTGGTTCATGAAGAGTGCTCTCTCATTGGGTTGGGGTTTGGTAGCCAGCGAAGGCTTGCACAAGAGGGTGGATACAAAGCGAGTAGAGTGGTTTTAGTAGGATAACTTGTACTATTGTATAATACCTAAGGTTTCGGACCCAAGAACTCAATAACCAAGCAGCGGCGATCGGTCAAGCCAAAGGTATCTACCTACCTATGAACCAAGCAAGCAGAAAGTGCCATCCCGCGTGATACACAACTGCATAGGAACGAGATCTCGTCACTCCCGCCCGCTCAACTTACCCATCGATGGAAGCTAAATATCTCTCAAGGAACCATTCAGGACCTGTTCTCCATTTGTTCCTCGAACTTCCATCCCATCTATCATCGCTTTACGCAACCTACCTGTAGACTCCCGCTGTAATACACAAGCGTCCACCCAATGACTGACTGTAACCACCTTCCAGCGCAAACCCACCCATCTGGTTGGTCATTGAACCAAATAGACGCCGGCCGTCTACCGCGGCCACCCCTCCATGATTGCAGATGATGTCCTGTCGTGGCACCCTTATTTCCGAGGTTCTAATGGGGAAAAATCAAGATGACACCATGCCTTTGCGATCTCCCATAGGCAAGATCTTCATATGCATGGCAAGCTGGAGTCGGGAAAGGTAAGTAGGGGTGGACAATTTATTTTCCTATGTGGTGATGGTAGGACTTTTTGTTTTTGTTTGGTTTCTAGAAGTACCTATGCTACAAGCTTGGTTTCGTTTGGGAAGATGAATGGAATACAGATAAGTAGAATAACTTGTGATATTTTGTTGTAAGGCTGTACGAGCAGGTGTTTGACTTCAGGCTGTCGGTGAGCGGGTGTTTCTTCCAGCAGGCCGGAGTTACTCTTCACAGTAATCAACAACACTCACTCACTCACTCATCCTCAACTTTCGCAAGAGCATGACTTCGGTGGGTGAATTTAGACGCGATTCTCCTTCTAGAGAAGGCAATATCTATCCTCATTTTTTTCCAGACGTGGAAGTATCAACTCGACTATCTGGTGTCTGAACTTGAAGATTGCAAGGAAGCCTTCCACCCATTGATTTGTGTCCAATGACAGCTCTCCTTCCAAGCTTCATAAAGACATGAACGAACAAGCTGGACTGATTTCCCCTCTTTCGTCGGTTGTCGCGTTCGATGCCACCTCCCATCTTGAGCGACCTAACTTGGCCCATTGGAAGGAACCGAATACTCGCCGCTAGAGACTGGTCCAGATCCGAAGATTTGCCCGGCTACCACCTCGCCTACTTACGCGTACACTACAACCATACCATTCCTGGAAAACAAGAAGAAAAAAGGACAAGGTTGGGAGAAGTCGAGCACGCGTGGACAGGACAGGAAATCTATTTTTGCCCGCATTGCAACTTTTCTGATTTCTCGCTCATCTGACGTTACATCAGCGCGGTTGGTCGGCCGTTGGGCTCTGTCAGTCTTACACGACAGGTCGATAGCGAAGCTAGGCAAGTCGGACTAATTCAACCCACTTGGACTAGTGTAGTATCTTGCAGAAACTTAGCCGCCCATCCTACAATATTTAGCCCACATCCTCAAGACACGGTCTCTGTGGTCCAATGAACCAGTAAACAAGGAGTCCTCGGACACCGGGCTTTCTGCTGTAGGAGGACTGACTGACGAGGGGCAAGACATGCAAACGGGAGATCGACTTCGAGACATTCTATGTTTCTTGATCCTGTGTGAAGTAAATTGTTGAACATCGGTGCAACCCCGACTTCTCTACTTTGTCCACATCCAACCTGATGACATGAATCAGATAAAGCTGCAGTGGTAGCAGATCCTCTCATACATATGAACTTTTAAGAAACCTTCATAGGCGCAAAGTCCTGGATGGTTCTTCTCCGTCAAACCTAGATAGCTTGATGGAATTGACACTGACAGAATACACCAAGGAAGGCAATCAACACTTATCGGCCGATTAATTACCGGGACGGCCATGCTGCCACGATGCCACGATGCCGATCCCCGGACTGTAGCGTAGATGCCTTGACTCCGCGTGGACGGGATACACTACTATGGTTCCAACGCTGGGATGTTGGCGCGACATGTACTAATGATGAAGAGAGAAAGATCTTCAGTGCTCAGACGTTCCAGATTCTGCGCGGTCGAAACGATGGTTGATGTGGTGGGTGGTAGTGGTGATGGTGGATGAAATGTGCTTGCTCAACTCGGCAAATCGTTCACATGCTGTTTTCCATCTTTCCGTCTCTCGATTTCTTGATCCAAATATCGTCAGTACCGCTATCGAAGACGGAGTCCTTCGGTTCGACACCTTTTTGGACATGCTGCCAACCAAAGTGACTGCAGTATAGGTTGCGAACCTTGACTCTCAGTGTGGTGATGGAACTTGTGAGGAGAGGACGATGACGACGGGGACCTGAGGGAGGACAAACAAGGGACCACAAAATAGAGTGGTACGCTAACACAGCGAACCCCTACTAGCGCACGGTCCCGGCGCTTGCAGTGGATCAGACGGGGATCTGACAGGCAGGGGCTCGTAAGGGTTCATCCAATCAACCTCGAACGCTTCCAATCCTGGGGGGGAGGGACAAGGGAAGGGACCTGCCTTTCCTTGTGTTCTTCTCTTGACGGTCTCTTCGTATCTTTCGTCCTCCAGACCACCCAAGCTCTGTTTAGGGACGGGAGCACCGGCGCCTGCCCACCGAACCACTCAACATGCAGTGTTTCCTCCTTACGTAGTGTCCTCACCATCTCCGGTCGTCCAAGATGCCTTCCTTGAATGTCAGGAGAGTAGTGTAATCCCGCGTAGCGCTACCAGACCCCCTCCATGTTCTCAAGTACGTACTCAGCAAGAGAAGTGTGTGAGTGAGTGCGTGTAAACATGGGGATGTGCCGCCGTTCCGTAAGAGCTTTGCGTCTCTCTGGTCCAGTCAAACGGGTGCTTAATCTATTTAGCCCTCCAAAGCCGCCGCTTCTGGGAAGATGATGGAGGGTCAAGATCGACATCCTCTCCTTCCATACCGATTCTCATATATCTGCCATCTGGAGCCTCCTCCTCCTCCTCCTCCTTCTACCGACCTCTCATCTGACCTGACTAGCAAATTCACTGGTTGGATTATTTCTTTGAGGGTCGTCTTTTGGTTGTTTTGGTTTGGTTATTTTTTCCTATATTACGGGTTTCCTGGGTTCTTTCTAGTCTCTTAACGGGTTTCGACGCTTTCCTATTCTTCATCATCATCATCTCGATACCCAATCACAGCAGCAAAAAGAACCACTGGTGGTTATTGGTTTTCTCAGAAAAAACGGCTTTCATTATTGGGCAACGACAAAAGTAAACGACTTACTTCATCATCTCTTTCAATCACAATACACAACAACAACAACGACACCACAATGCGTGTCTCACTATTCCTCTCGGCGCTCAGCGTCTCCTCCGTCATAGCCGCCCCAGTACTCCCCGAGATTAACACCATCTCAGCTCCCGCCGACTCCCTTAAAAAGATATCAGAGTACTTCAACCTCCTCGCGCTCAAGGTCCAACAAAGCAAGTTCGAAAGTGCCGTGCCAACATGTGATCTCTCCAAGGTGGTCATGCCCCAAGGTAAGCCTCTCAACGCATCCCCCTCTCTCATCCACCTGAGCTCTTACTAACGAAACACAGCTCCCTCCCCCCTCCCCGCCCCTTCCTTCGGCCTAACCCTCCGCCACGTCGCTCTCGGCCGTGGCACCCAGAACTACACCTGCGACCCTTCCAACGCCGCCGCGGCTCCCGTCGCCAATGGCGCCGTCGCCTCTCTTTTCAACGCCTCCTGCATCGTCTCCGCCTACCCCGACATTAGCGCCATGTTGTCAAGTGTCTCCATGAACTTCAACCTCTCGGACCTAGACTCCGTCGCTTCCGCCATCGCTGTCTCCCTCCCTTTCCCCCCCTCTTTTCTCAAACAGACCCTCGCGCCCACCTCGGGCATGGCCGTCTCCGGCGCTCATTACTTCACCAACGCATCCACGCCCTTTTTCAACATGGATGCCTCGCAGTGGAAGATCGGTGAGGCGCCGTGTGCCAAGAATAGTAGTACGCCTGCTCCAGAAGCGGCGCCCAGGGGGCAGCAAGGTGAAAAGGCGGTTGCTTGGCTCAAGTTGGTTACACGCCCGGGAGCGACGGGCGGACTACAGGAGGTGTATAGGGTGGAGACGGCGGGCGGAAGCGCGCCCGAGACGTGTGAGGGGATGCCGGAGCATTTCGAGGTGCAATATGCTACTCAGTAAGTTTTTTTTCTTACAAAATTATTGTTTTTTTCTTCCCTTTTCACCTCATGAACAACTTTGAACCAGCAAAGATGGGATGGCTAACATGTTGGAAAATAGGTACTGGTTCTATGGCAACTAAATCTTTCTGGGATGTTAGTGACTGAACATCGCATGTGGAAAATCAAACCAAAACAGAAACCAACAAAAAACTTACAATGTATTTTATGGAGGAACATCTTCTCCTTGTTTCTTTTCTCTCTTCTGTCTTTGTTTCTTAACATTTTTTGATGTGCAATCCCTTGCATATTTATTATACCTACCTACACCACAAAGAAGGCGTTAATGGCGGCGCCAAACGGGCACATTGTGTTGGATGAACGACAGATGGATAGCACGAGCTATGATATAAAAACTCTTGGTTAATAATACTTGGCTGACAGCCTGATCATCAATGATGGTTGGAAAATAAAAGGGTGAGGGATTGTTGGACTGGAGTAGTTGGATGAAAGGAACAAATAAACCAACTGTCAACTGAGAAATGGTGCTGAAGTGATGAGCGCGATGACTGAGTGCTTGTGGAGATTGACAGCCTTGTGGTAGAGAAGGAAGTAGTAGCTTAGAATACGCATGTTTGAAGCCCCTCGGCACATCCTCCTACTATCAATATCTTGCTCCTCTTGCTGGTACTCTGCGGTCTACCCTGCAATCAGAGGGTGTGTGACTTGACCGCTGACTAGCTAATATGTTAACATTACGATCACTCTTTCTTCTCTCTCCCTTCTCACCCATGCTGCTCCCTCCATAACTCATCCCTCCCTTTTCATTTTAAGAGGGCTCCGACCAGTTGACCAGATCCAAAACCTGTCCCGCCGTAGGGTGTGTATATCCTATTTTGAGACGTAGACGCAGAGCCTGTGCACAAGACTAGTTAGCAACTTTCTTTGGCCGGAACAGGTGAAAAGGATATAAACTGGACGAGAACTTACCCCAGTGCAACCCGCCACTCTCATCATCTGCGTCGCCTCCGCCCCCGGCGCAATATCCGTCGACGAAATGTTGAGCAGCTGCAGCTTCTGAGACTTGGGCACCGCCGCCTGCAACCCGACAGCCGAAAGCGGACCGCCAGGGAACGAGTTGCGGAAGCGAGCCGTAGCCTGGATCATACCCTCGGCGTTTCGCTGTATCTGGATGGTGATGTTCAGTCCGTTGTTGTCGTAGCAAGCATGTCCGGCCGCAGCAGCGGGCTTGGGCGCCGCTTGAGGGGCCGGAGCCGAAGCGGCGGTGGGAGTAGTGTTGAATAGATCAAGGACTGCTGAGGGAGCAGCTGCTGACGCAGGTGCGGGAGACGGCGTGGAGGTAAGTCCTTGCGAGAAAAGATTCATGATCGAAGCAACATTTGACTGTGCGGGAGCCGGTGAGGTCGAGGTCGGAGGCGAAGTGGTGCCCCCGAGAATATCGGCGAGGAGGTCGGCATTGTTTGTCCCGCCGTTGGGAACAGATGGAGACGGGAGATTGGTGTCTCCCATGAGGTCGAATAGGAGATCCTCTTCTTTGGGCTTGGCAGCCTTGTTGGTCTTCTTGCCCGCTGCCTTGGGGTTCTTCTTGGCAGCTTCACCAAGTACTCGGGAAGACTCCTTGATTTGAGGAGGAGGCATCTTCTCGAGCACACCCCGGCGGATCTGATCAAAAGAGAACAGGTTGCCGTATTCCACCGCACGCTGTTGAACCTCAACATCCAGACTTGTCTGGTGGTACTGAAGCAGACGGCGAACTCTCTCGATTTGGGCTGCGTCTTGCAGTCTAGTGGTGAGCTTGGTGAGGGCCGTGATGATATACTCGGTGGTGACTTGGGTAGCGTAGTTGCTGTTCAGGATGGTCGTGAACAAGTCGATGATTTCATGCTCTTTGACCTCCTGCACGAGCTCCTCCTCCTCATATTGACCACCCCTGAGAAGAGCATCGCCATATTCACCGATGCACCACGCGCCGGCCTGTGTCAGACTTTCCTGGGTAATATCCTTCTTCAAATTGGTGTAAAGCTTTTGCACGGCGTACGTTTGTAGCTCGGGAGTCGTAGCGATAAGGCGGATGAACGAGGACAGGATGGGCTCCTTGACGTAGTTACCGGCCAATGTCAAGACCCGGAGCATGGTATCGACATGCCACCTCTTGTTTGGCGCGTACCTATCCGCGGCGATACCGATCTGGCTCGTCATATTAGGCTTAAACTCATTATCCGCCACTTCCAGGAAAGCCAATAGTTCTCGGATGAGGACGCGGACATTGCTTTCGTTGATCAGGGTGAAACTCAGATCAAGAGCTCTCCTCCTGATACTGATGTCGGGGTCCCTAAGGCACTCCAAAATGGTATTCCGGTGTCTTTGTACAGCGTTGGTGTCGATGGCCACCACCTTGACCAGCGTGTTGAGCGCAACATAACGGATATTGTTGTCCTTGTTAGCCAAGAACTTGCCGAGGATATTGACTCCGAGCACGCGTAAGCCGGCATCGGCCTCGATATCCAGAATCGTCAGGACAGCCTCGTAAAGGATCGAGTTGCCAACGTTCTTGGTGGCGTCGGTGTTGGTTGCAACCTGAGCGAGGATGTCGTTGATTTGCTCCGTTGTCTGAGCATCGCCGCGGGCTAGAACTCGGAGAAGGCGCAAAATCTTGACCTGCAAGAACGGATCGGTAATGCCCGTAACGTCATGCTCCGGCGCATAACCAGAAGAAGCCAATCCCTTCAGAGTCCTCACGAGTACTGGCACGAACTGCCTGAACTTCTCAATGATGCCCTCCTCCCCACCCTCAGCCTCATCAGCTTCGCAAAGGCTGGTGACCAGTGTCAAGCCGCAAAGCAACACGCCATGGTTGCGGTCTGAGAGTAATTGCGCCGCCTTCTCGACAAAGTGTTCTTGGAGATCCGGAACCTTTTTGCATATGCGCATTGCACACAGAGCTGCCTTACGCCGGATGTATGGGTTTGTCGTCGATATAAGTGTTTCGATTTGGGGGAACAGATCTCTAGACATCTCGACCGATGCGATGTTTCCGAGGGTGCAGAGGGCGAGGCCCACCACATACTGATTCGAATGGTTAAGATCACTGTTGTAGGCGAGCGTCAGCATCACGTTGCGCATCCATAGCCGTCTTCCTGAACACCGTACTTTTGAAGGGAGTTGGTAACCAGGGTAAGCACTTCTTGGTTCTCGTCGAGCAGCAAACTTGTCGCGAGATGGCCTAGACGCTTGTCGGCGAAGCGCGGAGAGGCCAGGAGCTTCAAACACTCGATCTGACCAAAGTGAGTGCGCTCACCGAGGGTGAAGAGGTATAATAGCTTGGCCACATTGTTGCGCCTGCAATGACACAGCTGATCAGCAAACCGGAAGCTTAGGTGTTGGCAGCTCAGATGTACCTGACGCTGTGATCGTGGCTCTCCTCCCTGAAGCTGGCTCTGATTGCGGCGCTCTCTTTCTGGATTACGGCTCTCTCGTCGGCGATCGTCTTGGCGGCTCGGACATTGCGAATAAACTGCTTGACTGTTTGGCAATTACAAGCGTCAGTCTTGGCCTCCCTTGTCTTGATGGCTCGAGGCTTGGGATCATGGCGATGCCGCAGGCGGGCGCACTTACGGGAACTCATGGCGATGCAATCATTAGGGGCCCGCAAGGGGGCCTGTCTAGGGGATCTGGACCAGAGTGGAAGTGGTAGCGAATGCTCGAGCTCTCGAGATGGCGGGGGAGCTGCGGAACGGAGAACGGATGGAGGTTCTTTGGAATTTTAAGCAAGGGGTATTCGAAGAACGTAGAGGCACGCAATGGACAAAGTTACGATACGGTAAAGCACAGGTACGTAGACATTCACGAGAGAGGAGGATCATCTTTTGGGAACCCGGCCGAAACACGACAAAGTGGAAGCACAGCACACAATGGGCGGGCGCCAGGCGGCGATGTGGCCATCGAATGCGCTTGATTGGAGCTCCTCATGACCGTGTGTCCACCCCCCACCTTGACCTCTCTCTCCCAGTCTGCTCCCAGCCTCAGACGGTGACGGTCAGCAACGGCCGGCACTCGTGGCCTCAGGCAGGCACCTTTGTACTGCAAGCAAAGCTTCCTGGCAAGGGCGCGTCCGTGACGGCAGGCGTCAAACTCTCTGAAAAAACATGGACCTCAGGGACCCTGGATAAGTATGTACTTGAGTGCTGCCCGTTCCTCAGCTACGATGCAATTCCCGTCAGCACGGAAGGTGGGGCCTAGACCGTCTTGTCAGGCACCCTGACGGCCTCGCCGGAAAAGGGGTAATCAGGGTTAGGGCCGAAATCTGAGTATCCTAGATCAGCTTCAGCATGCATGGATCAGACATTCCTGCTCTTTTCGATACCTAGGTAGGTAGCCTTATCTTGTTGATAGTATGGGATATTGGATGATAGGATGACAGTTGCTGACTGTCTAGTTCCGAGACGCCAATGAAGAAGAATAGAGACCATGACGGCAAATTGTTGAAGATGGAAGGTTAGATAAGCTTTTCATCATCACCGTCAGTGCTGATTCTATATTGGGCCCGTCTCAACACATTGAGCACGAGGGCTACAGCAGTGCTCAACCGTTTGCTTTTCAACTGGACAGCAATGAGCTTGACTAATCGACAAGCTCGGTCATATGGCTATTAACTGTCAATACTGCATCAAGGAGCTTTCGGGGAACATGCGATTCATCTACGGCCACAGTACTGACGAAACTGATGAAGGCAGCCATCACAAGCAGCCAACAGCCTCACCGTAACCTACAGCCATCATTGACCGACAATGACCTAATCCTCCACACATCATCGGTGATCGGGAGATGAGTTGGTTCTCTAGATGCTGTGCCGTACGGATGTATATGTATGATACAGATATCCCTATAGGGCTGACGATATCCACATATCCGGCCTGGGCATTGTGTTTGATGTCTTTGGGCAGCACTGCCACAATTATCATGCACGTCATCCCGACTTGTTGACAGGTCTCGGGTCATGGTGGTGGTCCCTGGTGACGTGAAATCGGCAGCTGTGCATTTGGAAAGCTTATGTAGCAAACAGTAGGGTTCCATCTGATTTTCCGGATGGGAGTGTTCCGTTGCTCATGTGGTGCAGCTTCCACTTGGCAGACAATACCGTAGGTGATGGCTCCTCACTGGCGAAGGCGCAGTGAAATTTGATTAATGACTGCTCTGGAGGTGAACCGCCACAGGCTGAAAGTCAAATGGAGAGACACTTCAGCTGCTCGCGTCAATTCCTGTCAACTTCACCCCATTGCTTGGCGGTTTGAGGCAGAAGGAGAGACAACAGTCCGGAATCATGCGCGACCACGAGAACACGGGCAATCCTTGCATAACATACCAAGCGTGGAAAACAAAGCTATACTTTCACACCCGAACGGAGGCATATCAACTGATAGTGGTATTCAAGGAGAACGCTAAAACCTGTCTTCGTGGAGAGTGGGAATATAGGAGAAAGCCGTTTACTTCTGCATCATGAGCTGAACGAACTCGTTGTCTGTTTGGAAACAAGATGTTAGTAAGCGATACCCAGGCTGAGTCGCAAGAAGATTTGAATACGTACAGTCGATACGCCCATCGCCGTCCTGGTCGGCCTCGCGGATCATCTCATCAACCTCATCATCAGTGAGCTTCTCGCCGATGGAAGTCATGACGTGACGGAGCTCAGCAGCGGAGATGAAGCCGTTGTTGTCGCGATCGAACACCTTGAAGGCCTCACGGATCTCCTCCTCGGAGTCGGTATCCTTCATCTTTCTGGCCATCATGGTAAGGAACTCTGTAGGCTATTGTCAGCGGCGAGCTGGCTAGTCCAAAGTCCGTGATGTTCATATCATACCAGGGAAGTCAATGGTGCCGTTGTTGTCGGCATCGACCTCGTTGATCATATCTTGAAGCTCAGACTCGGAGGGGTTCTGGCCCAACGAGCGCATGACGGTACCGAGCTCCTTGGTGGTGATTTGGCCTAGCTACTGTTCAGTATGCATGCATTACGGTACGGCTCGTATTCACATCGCAACTCGACTCAGGGGCGGGCGGTGAGAAGGGTTGGGCGCGTCGCAACTACTATGATCCAATGCGCTTGCCGCTGACTTGGTGGTGGATGAATTCGGATATCTGGGGGTAGGTTTTCGGAAGACTAACCATCACCGTCCTTGTCCTGTATCACGTTGTATCGGGTCAGTCATCAGGCTCGCACGATTTGCGCCAAACGGCGACACAGGGAATTGGGCATTAGGGACAAGGAAGTTCGGCGCAAGGAAAGCAACTTACAAAGAGGGAGAAGGCCTCCTTGAACTCAGAGACCTGCTCTTCAGTAAGGGAGTCCGCCTGTTGTTGAAAGCCTGGTCAGCCATCCGTCTCCTTTCTAGCCATCATCCATCGTATGTTCGCAGCCCGGCCGCAGCCCCTCGAGCTAACCCGCGGGGTTCTTGTTGCGCTCAACCAGCTCCGACCGGAAGCGCCGAGATAAGGAATGAGCGTACCATCTTGGTATAGTATTAAGGGGTGGGTAGAGGGTCTGGGGAGAGCGAGCGTGTGAGATAGTTGGATGTGTTCAAAAGGAGGATTTAGTTCGAAGGTGTTCTGGGTTAGAAGTGGCAGATATGGAGGTCCCCCAGTAGAAGCGAAACCCGTTGGC
Source organism: Neurospora discreta FGSC 8579 (assembly GCA_009805215.1). NCBI lineage: Eukaryota > Fungi > Ascomycota > Sordariomycetes > Sordariales > Sordariaceae > Neurospora > Neurospora discreta. The sequence goes on along the minus strand of RANX01000064.1, from coordinate 20,762 downwards.
TACTACCTAACATGTCCCCGTTTTCCTACTCACACTACACTAGTTCGACGTTCCTTAAATGAGCAGCTGGGGCCGCCCATTGCGAAGCATGGAGTGGAGGGAGGCGGGGCGGGGTCCTTCCCTACCTTACTGTAACACACTCGCTAAAATGAGACTAAAGGACGCCCTGAAGCCCAGGTATCCTGACGTCTCGCAGGTGCTGCAACCTCTGCATGGGATGCATCACCTCACCGGGCAACCATCGTCAGCCCCAGGACAATACGGGCCAGACACGGCCGGCCAGGCAACGGGCAGGCTGCCGTGAAAGCTCCCCACGCAGGCTGCCAGCTGACCGACTCTTTGGGACAAAGGCAAAAGCTACCCCTTATTGGCGGCCCCCAAGTGCCTGACAGGTGATATGCATCCCATGTCATTCATGCCCCCATCCCTGGAACTGGCCAGCATTGTGTTTCTGAACCGCCGCGTCAGCGTCATTGTCCAGTGGTAGAGGTAGGTAAGTGCCCAGTGCTACTGACCCTGTTGCTGTTATTACCTAGTACCACATAGAGGCCGAGAAACATTTCCCCCCCCCGGGAAGATCGACTTGGGACGGAGACACCTATCTCTATTGGCACTCAACAACCTCGACTACACAGCCGTGTCCATGCGATGCGATGTGATGCCATACCAATTCCAATCCGCCTCTGGACCGCCATTACCACTAACTACCATCAATTGACTCCCACCTCCGACCGAGACGACGACTAGCCTTCGGCTTGCAACCGAGGTGAAGGGAGCCTTTCGCCCTTCCGGCGTCCGCCATGTGGCGCGACCGCACTAATCTGTACGGGGAACCAACTTTCTTTACCCCCCGGAGATGAGATTCCTTTTGTTAACATCCATGTGACTACGACAGCTATATCTCGTACCGGCAGTCCTACGCCCACTACCCGACCCAGCGCAACCGATATGCCCCTCAGAACCCAGGCGACCGCTTCGGCGGGACTTCCGGCGGGGCTGGCGGCAGCAGCACGGGGGTCCTCTTCTCTGCCGACGATGACCGGCGCGGCCTTTTATCCGCGGGGGCCTATGATGTCGACGACGGCGATGCGGTGATCGAGATGGACCTGCTTCCGCCTCGGTGGGCGGATTCGTCGGACGAAGTGGCGGAGCTGCTGGCCGACATCGCGCGCAAGAGCCAGAAGCTGGAGCGGTTGCATCAGAAGCACGTACTGCCGGGGTTCGACGACGAGGAGGCCAAGAAGGACCAGGAACGTGAGATAGAGCAGCTCACGCAGTCCATCACCAAGGGGTTCCACGACTGCCACCGCGTCATCCAGCGTATCGAGCAGATGGTGCGCGAGGGCAAACACAACGGCCAGATGAGTCGCGCCGACGAGGTCATGGCCAAAAACATACAAATCAACCTGGCTACGAGAGTCCAGGAGGCCAGCGCCAACTTTCGGAAAAAGCAGAGCGCATACCTAAAGAGTGAGCCCCCCTACCTACTTTACCACCCGACTCCGATTCTTAGCAACCATGCTGACATCACTCCCTGTTCAGAACTAAAGGGCATGAGCGGCCTTGCCAGTCCAACCCTCGACCGAGTCTCAACCACCTCCTCTTTCATGGGCCCCAGCGGCCTCCCGCCCGGCAACAGCTCCAACAGCGCCTCCATTCTCGAATCCGACGCCGACCGGGTCTTCTCACAGTCCACTCTACAAGCGTCAACGCACCAGAAGCTGCTCCACAGCAACGACCAGGCAATCTCGCAGCGCGAGCGCGAAATTGACGAAATCGCTCAGGGCATCATCGACTTGTCCGATCTCTTCAGGGATCTGCAGACTATGGTCATCGACCAGGGCACGATGCTGGACCGGATCGATTACAACGTGGAGCGGATGGCGACAGACGTGAAGGAGGCGGCCAAGGAGTTGACGGTTGCGTCCGGGTACCAGAAGAAGACGACCAAGAGGAAGATCATACTGCTGTTGTTGATTGTCATAGCGGGTATGATCATCTTGCTGGTAATCAAGCCGAAGAAACATGGGGGGTGAAGAGAGTGGGGAAAGACACAAAAGGAACGAACTTCAAGATGTTATGTGTGGGATTATCGAGGTAAACGGGTAACCAGGACCACTACATGAAACAGCGAAAGGGGTAAGTGAGCTGGGAGCGACGGAAAAAGAGGAAGTTGTAATGTAATAAGAACGGGGGAGAGCGTCAAGAAGGGATTCCCGGAACCTGTTTGTTTGACAACCATACAAATGTCAACACTCGGAGTTATGAGGACCGGGGTATAAGGACTACGACCCTTTTTTTTCAAGTAGGGTTGTTATGACTTCACGTTGTGATACTGCTTACAATTTGTGTAATGACCATGCTTGGGAAAGACAGAGGTAAACAGTTTCATGCTTGATGGAATTTACTTCTGAAAATAAGGCTCCGTTTATGTCTCAAGCTCGATGTTCATCCTGTAACTTTTTGTCTATGGCGCTGTATTAACCCTTTTCGTTAACCTCCCTGCCATGCTCTATATAAATGCCATATATATGAAAAAAAAAAAAAAAAAAAAGAAGAAAAAAAGAACCTCGTTATACGTTGTCCAGATGGTATACAGATCCCATCCGACAACCGCTCGTCTATCTAACTTTTTCTCTGTCTTCACCTCTCTCTCGTGAGTTTAGCACCGTCTTCTCTTCTTTTTCTCTCGGATCGTCTAGCACTCACGGCTAACTCGCCGCAAGATAAAGTAAGGACCGGGACATCTGAACTGAACACAAGCCCGCTCTGTTACACCCTCAGCAACATGGATGCCCCTTTACTCTAGGAAGGTGAACAAGTTGGTATGCAAGATATTCATAGCCCGCTCGGCGTCCCTAGCGTCGATCACACAGGAGATGTTGATCTCGCTGGCACCTATATTGACCGACAATTATTAGCCATCCATACTCACTCACAGACACACAAACACGATCAAGAAGCAGACTTACCCTGAGAAATCATCTCTATATTGATCCTGTGATCACCCAAGGTCGAAAACATCTTTCCCGAAATACCAATCATATTCTTCATCTCCGCGCCCACCAGACTGAGGATGGCCAGACCATGGAGGACACTCACGTCGCCGCAGTCGGCCAGGTCCTTAACAGCCGCGTCAAAGTTGGTCATCTCGGCGTTGCCCATGTGCACGGCCACGGAGACGTGTACCTCGCTGGTGGAGATGAGGTCGACGGACACGCGGTGCTTGTTGAGGATGGCGAACAATCTCGCCAAGAAGGTGTGTGCGATCGACCGCTTGTTGGAGTGGATGTTGATGATGGAGATCTTGTCCTTGATGGTCACGGCCGTTGGGCGCTTGGGTTTGTTTCTCTTTTGGCAGTCGCCGTTTGTCTTGCTTCCGTTGCAAATGCCGTCCTGCTTGTGGCGCTGGAGCGTCTGGTCGGGAGCCAGCAAGGGGTCCGGCTTAACGATGGTTCCCTCGCCGCGCGGGTTCTTGACGTTCTTGATGCGAATGGGGATGGGGGGAGTGGCTTTGATGACCTGGTCCATGGTCAGGTGATGGATGACTTCGGAGCCGTAGAAGGTCAGCTCGGCAGCCTCGGAGGGCGTGATGGAGGGCACTAGGCGCGCCGTCGGCACCTTGGACGGGTCCGCCGTGAAGATGCCATCGACTTCCTTCCAGATCTGCAGCTCGTCGGCTTTCAGGCCTACGGCCGCGAGAGATGCACATAGGTCCGTGTAGCCGCGGCCGACGTCGCCGTCGAGCAGGCCGCCCGGCACGTTGCCGAAGAAGCCGGTAACGACTGGTACGCGGTTCTCACAGGCGAGGATTTTCTTGGCGATGACCTCGGCCGCCTCGCGGTAGAAGCTGGCGTCGAGCCGTTCGATGCTGGCGTCGAGGTGCAGGACGTCGGCCAGGTCAACGTACTCGGCGTCAACTCCCCGGTCTTTGAGCAAGCAGGCCATGAAGCGACAGCTGAGCTTCTCGCCAAAGCTGATGACTCGGTCCTTTGCCCGCGAGTTTACTTCGAGGTGGAACCGCTTGGCGGCTTCCAAGTATTCGACCAGCAGCTGGCACTCCTTTACCGTCTCCTCCTTTACGATGGCTGCGAGCTCGGCGTCCTGGATGAACTTGTCGGCCGCAGCGGTGTGGTCACTGCAGATGTCCTGCATGACTCGCTTGGCGTCCTTGAGCAGGGCATCTTGTCTATGCTCGTCACTTGGACATACGGCAATGGCTTTGAGATTCTTGTATACCTCCAATAGCCTGTGTAGCTGTGTTAGCTGCTGCGGTGGTGGTCATGAAATCAAGGGGTTGAGTTGTGAGTGAGGAGGATCATGGTGAGATGCACTACTCACCGACTGGTGGTTCCAGTAACCTTTTTGCCCGTACTCCTTGCTGAGCAGACGACTACTAGCCTATGGTCCTTCACATACGCTCTGTATTCAAAGTGAGGTCAGTCACAAGGTCCTTGTTATGGATTCATGAGTTGGCATGTGACACCACCCCCAGCTTCCCCATTACTCATACCTGATGATATCCTCTGCGATTCTGTCGGGGAACTTGCCCACGCTTGTGCCACCGAATTTTTGCACGATCCAGCCATTGGGGCTGTCGTTCTGTAGTAGTAAGGACCCGGCCATTCTTTGTTTTTAGGTAATGTATGGATTTCGGGGGAAAAGTATGGGGTATCTCAGGGATGAGTAAGTGAGTGAGCGAGTATTGTTTAAAGAGAGATGGTTTGGTAGTGAGACGTGGTGCTCAAGTGACTCAGCCAGCGCAGAACGGATGTTCCGTTGTCCCTGGTCGTTGCGAAGTCGGCGCTCTGTACTAGGGGAGCCAATGATGCTTTGTCCGCCCGTCCAGGTTGCAGTGTTCCAATGGAAGGGTCGCAGCACAGGATCGTTCTCGAAACCTTAAATTTTAGCGGCCCGAAGAGTGGAATGAGTAGCGCCAATGGGTGTATCCGAGGTCGCTGCAGGGTATGAGTGCCGCTGAAGTCAAGCGAGGGTAAGGTAGTAACCAACAAAGATGGACTGAACTGAGGCGAGGCTGTGTGAGAGAAAATGGTTTGGGAATGAAAAAAACAAAACTCGATGTCTTGGAAGCCAAGAGCCAAGAAAAAAGAAGAGTTGTTGTTCTCTTGTTCCCTGTCGACCCCCTTGTCCGGAGCTGAGTCGGGGGCATTGCGGGGGTGGAGTCTGTTGTCGGCCAGGCTCTTGGTTGTTTCTGTTCTCCGGTGTCAAGTACACTATACGTAGTAGAGGAGGCAAAAGGATCATCCAGTGCGACGATAACAGAATACATAGGTATGTAATGAGTGTTGAAAAGGGGGATCACCCTGTAAGAGTCGTGTCAATAATACTTATCTCCCTGGAGTAAAGTAGTGCGACTTCATAGACAGAGTATCGCTAAACCTGTAAAGTGTAGATCGAGTAAGGAAAGCGAGAAGGGAAGCGCAGGCCCCGGCCGGGCTTCACATGAAACACAGACAGAATACCTAAGGTAGGTACACTAGAATAGTCAACGCCTCACTGCATCTCACTAACAACCATACATATTCCTAAACTCAACGGGGGCCCTGCCTTCATCGATCATTCCCCACACCAGGGCATAAATACTTTACGAAAACGAACAAGAGAATGCAGAAGAGCCACGAAATTATTAACACACCCAAGTTTCATCTCAGACCTAGCATCAAGAGCCTGTCCGGTTAGGTATAAGGCCCTAGAGTTAGGTGAACAACTGTGTCTTTCTGGTGCGTGCGGCTCTAAGGGAAATAAAGTCATAACATGACTGGCAGTTCGACGGCAAGATGCAGCCGGCAAACAGCTCCTTGGCTTGCAGCGTTGTATCGCAGTGGCATGGAGACTTTGAGTGGGGATGTTTTTTGCCTCGACGGGACCTGCGAGCCTGGATGCCGCAGTGCGGCGATTCTCCTGGTGGGTCGTTCAAAACATCTGTCGCACTCCTGGTCGCCACCACCACGATGGAAGCTGACGACATGGGAGGCTCACTCGGGCTACGCTAGTAAAAAGGAGACGACAACCCGATTCTGGGGTTTCCAAGTTGTGATTTATACCGTACATCCACATCTGTTAATTCTTTCTACGGAAACTGCGGAAATTGGCATTTGAACATCTGAGGATCCGGCAATGAACATCACAGGAACGAACGATTGCACAGCTGGAATAAGGAAGAGCCTCTGTTTTCGCCATGTTGTGCTTTGGTCCCTCTGACCACTGCATCCATTATTCACATACGCTCGACACCCAAGGAGCACTTACTTTGGTGCACAGCAACTAGATTAGGTAGTTGACAGATGTTCCTCAATTGTTTTTATCTATTCCTTCTACTACTGCAAAGCGGCTCTCCCCCAACCTCCCAAGCAGTGCCTTTCTCCTTCGCTCTCCCGCATCCAATGTATCATATATCATACATATAGTTATCCTAACCTGCCATCCCTGATCGGGTTCAGAGTGGAGAAAGGCAATGCCCTAGAAACGAAACCTAAAAATAATAATAACACTCATCGCAAATAGTATATGTGACATGTACACAGTAAAGAGGTGACGGGACCCTCCTCAATCGTCCGAGGACAGCATCGCGTGAAGCATTGGCCCGACTTTCGGCCACTTGCTCGCGGGGTCATATGGTGGAAAGATACAGGATAATCGTTCGGGCCTGTGAGGGACAAGATATCTCTCTGTAGCAGCGGCCCGACCGGGAAGCTCGTCCCACGTGGTAAGTGGCTGATGATGTCTCAAGCTCATATACCATCTGGTGTGGGTTGAGGTGTGGGAGTGTGACAGATTGCTGAAAAATCCATTCCGCCATCACACTTACTCCCTCACTGGCTCCTTGCGCGACTTCACATCCTCCTTCTCCACCGCGTCATCAATGTCATTCTCCGCCTCGTCCGCAAATTCCTCCTCAATCTCCTCAACCTCACTGATATGAGGATCCCCGGAGGGGGGGCGGTGATCCGGGGAGACATCGCCACCGCTCATCTGCCACTCCATTAGCTTACTGAAGTGGCTGTCCTTGTTGGCGCTCAGCTCTGTGTAGCTGCCAATTTCAGCCACGGTGCCCTCGCTCGAGAGCACAATGATCTTGTCAGATCGCTTGATGGTGGACAATCTGTGAGCAATCGAAATTGTGGTGCTGCGGCCCTTGAGGAGTTCCGCAAGGGCAGAATTGACCAAGGTCTCGGATTCGGCGTCCAAGGCGGAGGTGGCCTCATCCAAGATGAGAATATCGGGGTCCTTGAGGAGGGCGCGAGCAATGGCGATACGCTGCTTCTGGCCACCGGAGAGCTGTGCGCCACGGGCGCCGACCTGGGTCTCAAGGCCATCGGGGAAGTCGCTGATGAAACCACAGTTGGCCTTTTGGGCAGCCGCAATGATCTCGGTGCGCGAAGCCTGGGGACGGCCGTAAGCAATGTTTTCGGCAACGGTACCCGAAAAGAGGACTGGTTCTTGCGAGACCATGCCAATGCGGCGGCGGAGAGACTTGGCGTTCATCTTGGAAATATCGATGCCGTTGATGGTGATGGTACCGGATGTGGGGTTGTAGAAGCGCAAGAGTAAGGAGGCCACGGTGCTCTTCCCCCCGCCTGAAGGGCCTACAATGCACACGTTGGTGCCTGAGGGGATCTCAAAGTCGAGGCCGTTGAATATCGTAACTGCAGGTCGGGTAGGGTAGGCAAACGTCACATTCGAGAACTTGATGGGACCCTGCGCAGACTGAACCTTCAAACCAACGGTCTGGGGGATGGCCGGCTTGCGATCCTCGAGCTCGAACAGCCGACTCGCTGCGCCGACACCCTTCATCAGTTCCGAGTAGAAGCCGCTAACACCGAAGAGACTTGAACCAGCAAAGACAGTATACATCATGAACGAGGTCAAATCGCCGAGAGACATGGCCCCTGAGCGCACAAGGTTTCCGCCGACAACCAACAAAGCCAATATCGCCAGATTTCCTGTATAACTGGTGCTGGAAAAAAAGACACCCGAGACAATGGCCTCCTTCCGGCCCAGGGCGAAAATTCTTCTGACCTGCTTGTTGTAGCGACCCACCTCTTGCACTTCAGCGGCAAAGGCCTGGCTAGTCTTGATGTTACCCAACCGTTCCTCGGCAATCTTCATCAGTGTGCCGACGTTCTTTTGGATCTGCCTGCTCAAGTTGCGAATTGTGCGACCATAGAGTACTGCTCCAAGACCAATAGGGGGGACCATAATGAGGATGATGGATGTAAGCTTGGGGCTGAGCCAGAACATGGCCGCGAAACCCGCCGCACCGCTAACCATAGAACGAAGACCATCAGATACATTCTGAGTAATGCTCTTGCCCACAACAACGGTATCGGAGTTCAGTCGCGAGATCAGATCACCGACCCTGTTGGCATCGAAGAACTCGGCATCCTGGACGTAGGTGCGGCGGTAGAGATGCGTGCGCAACCGAGCCACGACGCGCTCGCCAACGATACGGAGAATGATGATTCTGCCAAAGTTGGCCGACGCACCAAGGGTGAGAAGACCAGCGAGGCCGCCGAAGAACTGATGGAGGGTCAGACCGAAGAGCCGAACCTCGTTGGCGGGACCCTGGGTGGAAAGATCCAGAATCCTGCCGATCGAGAAGGGGATGGACATGGTAACCGCGGACGAGATGAGAAGCAGGACGAATGCGACACTCAGAGCCTTGACCTCGGGGCGCGCAATCTTGATGAGACGCCAGACCTCGGCAAAGCCAGGCTTGGTACCTGATTGGGATTTGCCATCCTTGGAAAGACGAGCGTTCATGTTGATATGGGCAGCCTTGTGCGCCCTCTCGCTTTTTGTAAAACCGTGTGCCTTGAGGTGTTCTTCCGATGCATATTCCTTGACCTTTTCAAGGTCCTTCGCTGCCTCTTCTGCTGTCTCTGCCGCGGCCTCCTTGACCGACCGCTCCCGTAGGCGAGTGTGTGACGTCGATAGCTGGCGGAGAAGGCCGAGAGGGGGAGTCCAATGTTGGGATTGTACGCATGGTCGGGATCCGAGATGGGAGGATGAGAAAGGAAGCGAAACGATGGCAAAAGATATCGTCGAGGGCCGCTGAATCGAAGAGAATGGGCGGCAGAATTTTGCAGACAGAATCGAGGAAGTCATAGTGGGCGATTGTTGGAACGGCAGCAAAGCCGCGAGCCCGGTGCCGCTACCGCCGCATTGGGGGAGCAGCACGGCGCGGCGCACCGCTGCCCCCGTAACCATGGTTTGAAGTATATGTATCTTGGGTAGGTCGAGTGTGTAGTAAAGGTGTCTGACCACTAGGCTCGCTATATCGTAATGTTTCGGTGTCGAGTTTTTATCATATCATGTCGGTGTTGTGTATATTACTAACTGCCTGATGCAAGCCCGCTAGCGCGCATGCGCGCCTGTTTCTGCTTTCGTCTATGCCTGGTTCCCTTGAGTTTCTGCAATGCGTGCGGACGGGTAAGTTTGGTGATGAATGTGGTCGCGGGGACTGAAGGAGACGCGGAGCAAGAAGTGGTGGAAAGGTTCCGAGGTGGACGGACGGGACGGACGGGGGAATGATCGAATGAAGTCGGGATAACACCTAGGCAGTTCGGTCGGCTCGGCCGTCGGTGCAAAAACCCTTGCTTGTCCCGGCGGACGGGATCTTGACTTCAGTGGTCAATCGCCTTTTTGGCGCTGCAGCAACTGCGATTGATTCGCCGCTCACCCAAGCTCTGGAGGCCACGACGGCGGCTTTGATTCCGTTGTTCAATTGTCCCTCTCTCCCCCCCAACAGGGCAAAGCACGCATCGTTAAAGTGTGCTTATAGTCGGGCATTTCGTCATTCGGCAGAACAGAGCAAGCCACCCAACGATAATCCAGCGACCTCCATTGTCAATTCCAAATTACGTTCAACGATGTCGGCATTTTCCACAAGTGGCCCGTGCTCAAGCTTGGCCCATGCCACTCATGCCACTAGACTAGTGTAGTGTATGTAAAGAGGTACCTCAGGGGTATTGAAGCTCTGCGGACGTCATCATCTTCAATGGTTATCAGAGTGAGGAAAAAGGACGAAAATGACCATTGCTGGTTGGAACGCCTATGAAATCAATTACGATATGTTTACAACTGAATTGACTGGCCAAATAATCTCTGCCCGTCAAAAATGGAGCACACCAACAGTGTTTAGTACTGTCCTTCTGTACTTCCGCCACACTCGCTCCCGAGAAGGTTTCAGGCCCGCGCCAAAATGCCACTGGCATGTGAAGGATGATTCTTGCCATACAGCCATTATCATTTCCGTAAACCAGCAACATCGGCGACAACTCCACATATGCACTAAGCGATTACAGAAGTAGAATAAACCTCAGTCAAGATCTGGCTTTCAAAGTCTTCTCCCCGTCCTTGTTTCAAGTCGTGCTTTCCTTCTGAATCATCTCGGCGACATCGGCATCTATGCCTACGTCAGGAACGTCCTCGGTCTCGTCGATCTTGCGTTTTTTGGCCTCTCGAGTCGGAACAGACTCGTATTGAGAAGCGAGGGCAGACAGCATCTCAATGCCAGGAGCGGATCCAGCTGGGTGAGTATGACCGTTCTGCGGCTGTTGTTGCTCAGACGGGTGATGGTCGTAGAAATCGTCGTGATCTTGGACATGGGGCGGCGTGAGTGCTTCAACCTGGGGACGGGCGATGTCGTGGCCATCCGAGCTAGATGGGGCGCGCTCCTCACCGATAGCCGGTTCTTGGGCATTGTGAGGCAAACCGCCGATGATGCTGAGCTCAATTGCTTGCTTCTTCTCTTCAACTGCCGTCTTGCGGGTGCCTAGATCTCTGAGTTGTGATTGCTCGGTTTCCAAGGCCTGCCGGTTGGAGTTCAACATCTTCTCCAAGGCGCTGATAAGCTCCTCACGGGTTTTGATGCATTCCGTCACGGCTCCCTCAGCATTGGCAAGGTTCTTGAGCAGCCCGTTGAGTCGCGCTGCATACACCGGCGCCTGAGGAGGAGCGTGGGCCGGATCCATCAGCTTGCTGTAGTCCGAGTTGGCGGTAGTAAGGCTTGTCTTCAACGCCTGGGCACTCTTGGTGACTGCCTGCTGTGAGGTAACCAAGGGCGCCAATTCTGGAGGCACCGTTGCAGCTGGCGTCGATAATGATGTGGAACCGAACATTGTTCCACCGGAGCGGGCTGAGTCAAGCTCTGGGTTGAACAAGTCAGTATTTCCTCACGAGAAAGGCTGGGGCCAGAACTTACCTCTTAGTCGAGAGTCTATAGCATCTTGAACTTCCATGGGGAATATCTTGCGTTCTCTCCAAACATCGACAACCCTTCGGAGCTTGTTCTGAATGTCTGACGAGGCGCCCTTATAAGACAACGCGGTTGCATCCGCGATGAAAGGAGAGAAAGCCTGAAGGAAGTCATCCTTGTTGCGAGCCTTGGATTGCTGCGTCACCTCTGTGGTGAAAGACGGAAAGAGTCAGCATTCAGTCTCAAACGAGAAAGGGACTTCAAGTTCTGTCACAAAACGAACGCCGGGGGCGCACATGACATTTGGCCTATGTGGAAGAGCCTAGAAGATGCACTCACCGTTTGCAAGATAAATCATGTTGAGCCTCTTGGGACTGGGGAGGTCCTTCAGTTTGGTCAACCAAAGATGGACAGTCTGGGCAGCATGTCGCCTAAGATACATCAACAGTCAGTCCGGCGGTCGAGACTCAAACAGAAGGTGAACGCGGTTGTCGGTTACGGGCACCGGGAGCTTACCGATGGAACATGATCCACTGAGCGGTGGTCGCGATGCTCTCGTGAGTCTCAGTGAGTGCAGAGAGCTTAGAGAGCACAGCATCCTCGTTATACGCCATGGTGAAGCTTTAGGCGAGATTCGCTGAAAAGTGTTGAGAAAGTGGTTGTTGATGGCTGATTGGCTGGTGATGGACGGGCAGATGTTCAAGATATGCGGTGTCGGGTTTATTCAGAACTCATCTACAGCAGCAGTACGAGGTATCCGTGATGTTTGCGTGTAGCAGGGACTCCAGACGCGGCCGAGTGGTGATCTAGAATATGGTTCGAAAGCCCTTAGGAACAACCTCAAATGGCAGAAGCGTGGACTATCAACACAACGCACTAGATGACGGCAAGAGAGAAGTGCTCAGCATGAACTAAGCACCTAGACTCTAGTCAAGCTCTGTGGTCCAACTACACCGGAGTCGTTTCCCTGCTATTACCAAAGTTGTCACCAGGAACCTGAAGGGTTTGCAGTGCAGAGAGCAAATAAGCGTAATTGGATGCTCTGTGACAAACAACTGGAACCACAGCGAGGTGAGTGCTGAACTGAATGTTATTGATGGAAAGGAAGAAGAAGAAGAAGGAAGAAAGAAGTTGACAACGGGAGGTGGGAACGAAGCAGCCGACCTTGGAGCTTCCTCCGTCCGTCCAATGCGAGGGCAGCCCGGCAGCGCCTGCCGCAGATTTGCCTGCCGGTAGCTGTCCCATTTTCAGGTCCCCCCTTGGCCAAAGAGGCCCCAAGAGGGTCGCTGTGGACAGTGCCAAAGTCCCCCAGTGGCCGCTGTGAGTGGCGTCCCGCTCTCGTCGCAACCTGGAACCTGGCGCGACCAGGAGCGCTGGGGCTGCAACTCGGACTCCCGCAGTGCAACACCAACACCAAAGACCTGACAGGACACTTCCATCAAACAACGAACACCTTACCATTTCGCAGCTTTCTTCGATCGACCTACTTGATCCTTCGAATTTTCAATCCACTTGTTAAGCCTTGAGTCTTGCCCGTCCGCGCCAATCAACCAAAAGGCAAACCACAACACCCACACCATGGCCGATAGATTCCCCTCGCTGGAGGAGTTCGACTCCGGCGGTAAGCTTGGCGTTGTTTGGAGATCCCCTTACCTTGCTGTCACTGCCTACTAACATATACCCCCCTAAAAGCCCAGACCGAGATCAAGGAGGGCTCTGGAAGCCCCTCGGCCACCAACTTCCTCGAGCGTGAGAAGGCGCTTCTTGGCGACGATGCCAACCAATTTGCGACAGTTGAGGATGCTGGTTTCGACGATGACAACGACCTTCTAGGGGGTGGCCTTGACTCCTCCGCTGGCGCCGGCGCCGGCCTTGAGACTAGCGCTGCTTTCGAGAGCCAGTTCCCCGACCTTTCCGCAGGCAACGAGGTACGACTAAACAATAATCATCCCCAAGCTGTCAACACAGCACGCAATCATGGTCTTTGGTTCTAACAGGGGCATCTTCAACTTTAGTCCGTTGCGCCAGGCGGTACCATCACTGGCGCCGGCCCTTCCGTCACGTACAACTCTGGATATGCGCCATATGCCCAGGAGGAGCAAGAGCCCGAGGTGATTAGGGAGTGGCGCGAGCAGCGTGATGCGAAGCTCGCCAAGCGGGCGGAGCAGTTCGCCGCCCAGAGAGCCGAGACCATCGGGGAGGCCCAGAAGAACATTGACGAATTCTACGAGAACTACAACAACAAGAAGGAGAAGGCCATTGCGCAGACCCGCAAGGAGGCCGAGGAGTTCCTTGCCAGCCGCGAGGACACCACATCGGGAGGTACGAGCTGGGAGCGCATTGCCAAGCTGGTTGACGTTAGCGGCAAGGGAGCTAAGGGCGGTGCTGCTGGTTCCGGCAAGGAGCGTTTCCGTGAGCTCCTGATAAGCCTAAAGAAGGACGAAAAGGCCCCCGGTGCCTCGGGAATCTAAAGCGCTTACTTGACCTGCCCGCATGAGAAAGGGAAACAACTGGTTACCACCATCCACAGATTTCACACCTCCATGGCCACTATTGCCCCATGGCCAAGAAGCCATAATTTTGTAATGATAGAAGAGACTTGACAGCTACAGCCATCAGTATTGGGAGCTTGGTAGTCGAAGCGCCGAGATCCAATGGATCACGATTTCCACGGTTACAGAAGCTCCAAAAGGTGGTCGCTGGAATCCATGATGCAAGTAGGGAATATTGGCGTGGTGGCCTACTTCTTGGAGGTGTCACCCAAAGCGGCCTTCCCTCTGCCGCCATCTATGCTGCTCTTTGTGACTATACACATATTCAACGGGATTCTCGTGCTTCTCTCATGACCAGTAGCACCGCCTTCATTTGCTACCGTGATAAAACGGCTAATTTACTCCTCCTGGAACCAGGTGTTGTAGCCGAGAACCTTGCGGGTCATGGCGTACATGGAAGCTGATGTACAGTTAGCGGAAGGAGCAAGGACGGAGCGATAAGCTATGAATGAAGGTATACGCACCGCCGAAGGTACCCCACATGGCAATGTTGAAGGTGGTGATGATGACGCCGCTGCGAGGGCCCTGTTCGCGTTATCATCATCAGCCCTTATCCCGACAAACCTCTCCTCTCCATCTCTCGTTCTCCTATCTCCCATCTGTTGATTCCCCAACCATGAAGTGTCGCGATCAACTCACAATCTTCCAGAGGCGGGTGTGGTTCTTGAAGGCCTGCTGGTAGTAGCGCTGCTTCTCGGGAACGTGGTTCGGGGCGTTGATGAAGCCGCTGCAGTCGGGGAAGAAAGAGAGCTGTTAGCCTGGGGTTCCGAAATCGTACGACGAAGTATAGTGCGTCATGACGACAGATAATTGGAATTGGGGCGGCGTCCGCAATGCGCGCAGTCGCTGGAGGGTCGTCGGGTCGTCGAGAAGCTCGAAGCCAAGGGGGAGAAGCTTACGGCATCTTGAATTGTTGTCGGGGTTCGTTTGGTGGAAGATTCCGGGGTATGATGCGAGGGGTTAGTGTGATGATGTCGAATGCGTGGAAAGGACGGAGAGTTAGCTTTGAACCTCTCAATGCTTCAGGTTTCTCGGCTCGGGGCTTCCTGTGGTGCACGGACTTGTGGATGGTGGAGACTGCAGACCCGACGGCGGAAGCTCTGCCTGCCTGCCTGCCAGGTGTAAGGTTTGGCCAGTGCTCACAGCTTTCAGCTGATGCTGATGCCTCGACTTTGACTTTCAATTCAGAGAACCTACCTCTAGCTTGGCAGATTCTACTGCCTGCCGGGAGGAAGCCGTGAAGCACTGATCAGAGGATGACTAAGAAAGAAGTTAGGGAGCGACCCTGGCCACACCTGCAAGGTCCCCCCTCCACTCTTGTGTCCCCCTCCACTCCAGAGGGGGAACGTCAAAGCTTCCAGCCCGAGTTTCCACATCCCCTCACAACCCCATTCCCGTCCGTGGGACCGTGATACCCCAGAACTCGAGTCAGTCAACGAAGCGCCAGGTACCTCGCGATCCATACGATCGATACGAACAACGACGCCGAATGGCCAGCGGCAACTCCGAATCGAAGACGAAATCGATATGATCGTATCAGACAGCCGCTAGGAAGAGTCCCTGCCGCTCATATGCCCAATTTTCTGTGTCGAGCAGCCACGATTCCATTATGCGAGCCGTGCCTCCTGTGCTGCGACATGTAGCTCGCTCGCGCTGCTCCACCATATCGCACTTATACACAGACTTTGTGCACTTACAGGCATCTGGGCTACCATCATGCGTCAACTCCTCAACGAGCGCGCGCTGGACGAGGTCGTTGGCGGCATACGCACTGCCGGAGAGTTTGGCGGCGGAAGAGGACCACGGTGCTCGGATTCCAAAGAAGGCTCGGGGCTCGGCAGTGCAGGCGCTATCAGGCCAAGCGTCCACCACATACGACCTGCTAGCATGGCCGGGCTTTCGGTCATCCCGCATCGCCAATCAGCCCTTCAACCGTGACGATTGGGATATCTTGACGGCCACCGAGGAAGACTTGCGCTTCCAGTGTGATGTCCTCGCAGATTCACCCGAGGATGGAAGGTCGCGACTGGTTGACTGGCCACAGTATGCGAACGACATCACCCTTTGGTCGTGCATACTTGAGCACCGCCAACGCACCGAAGGAAATGCCGGAGTCGCTGCAGTTCTCGAGGGCCTCCAGAAACGGCGAACCTTGACGGAAGTGGAAGGCTCAACTGCCGAGAAATTCTGGCAAGCAATACTAGACGTGGCCGTTCAAGATCAAGCAACACTGCACAGTGCTTGGTCTTATGCGGAGTGGCTCCACAGCGACCACGGAGTCCTTTGGCCAAACCTCTACGCAGGTGTTGTATCTTTCTTCATAGCACAACAGGATACACAGTCAACTTTGCTTTGGCACTTGCGCCTAAGCTCGTCGTTTTGCTCCGACTCAGAACCCCTTACCCAGGTGCTGAAGCAGTTCATCACTAATCCAGACGCAAAGGTTCGAGAAATCCTACAAGCACTGTACATGACGAGTGTCCGCCAAAATCTCTACGACGAGTTGATTCCTTACCTCTTCGCTCAAGGAGAAGAAGGGATTGCCCGTGATTGGCGTCGGCTGTTCATCTCTCACAATGATTTGCCAACAACCGAAGCTTCGCGGCCATTTCTACAGTTCTTGGTCGGTTTTCATCCGAAAATCCAGTTGACTACCAAGGAACAGTCTTTCATTATACCGAGTAAAGCTGCGCTTCTTAGTAGTGCAGACCCGAACAAGCGTCTAAGGGACGACAAGTCGCAAGTTGACATTAGCTTCGACTACCAAATCTCCAAAGGTCTGGGTAATGTGTTTGGCATCAGGGAACAAACAGATAATGATAGCTTGGGCGCTAGATGGTTTGCAACCCTCGACTTCTCCATCGAAACCATCATCAGCACAATATCGACTCTCGGCTTTTCTGAAATCGGGCCACTCTCGTTACAGTCAATAGCCCGGCGCGAACCCTCTCCTGGCCGACTTCTTCACCACATTGCACAGCTGCAAGATTCTGGAATCAGTATTGGTACCACGAGCTATTCGAAGGCACTACAACACTTTGCGACAGTTGGCGACGAGGAACTGTTCGAGGGTCTTGTTAATACAACCATGCATCCGGAAGAGTTCGACAACTTCGCCAAGCACCCTTCATTCCTGAGTCTCGCTGCTGCGGAGGGGGACCTTATTCTCTGTCGGCTCCTTTTGGAAGCTAACCATCTCAAGACAAGACAGCTTCTGATAGAGTCGACGAACGAAGCATTGTTGGTCTGCTTAAAAGCTAATAGTGCCTCACCTATGGTTGGCTTCTTGGATATTATGGCCGATGGAAACATCGAAATGATGCACTCTACGGCCGATGCTATATCAAAACATGTATGCGAGGAAATTGTACCACGGCCTGCGAAAGATGGCGTAGACATTTCCTCCTATGCCACCATGTATAGACGGCTTCTACGATTCGGATATCCTCTTGCGTCCAAGGCTTCTCAGATCATTCTTTTTAGACTTGGACGTGAAGGACTGCATGATGAGCGCGACGATCTTGCATTGGACATTGTCAGCTTCTATGAGGGTGTTTTGGGACCTGAGAAGGGCTCTTTCCGAATTCATAAGCTCGATCTACCCGACGCAGTCGCTCAGCAATTGCCAAAGTCAGAAACGTTTATGAGCCTTCCATCCAGTATGAGCACAACGAGTCCCTACCATCCACTGCACTTGGTGTTTGGTAGGGAGCTCCTGGGGTCAATCATCCGCTGGGGTTTTCGCAGTTCCCGCGGCATGCCTTGGGATGCAACAGAACTCTCGAAGCCAGAACACTTCTTCTTCGCACGAGGCATTAAACTCGTAGCAATTCTCAAGGAGAAGGGAGTGCGGGCCGATGACTCTTGGGCGCGCTCAGTAATTGTCCCGGCTCTCACCGTACTCTTGGTTTCAGGTGAGATCAAGCGCTTCCACCGGCCTCAGAAACACGGACATCACTATGTTACCCCGAAAGTGAGGCAGACGCTTTCGCTCAAAGAAGCCATCAGATTGTGTAATTTTGCCTGGGGTTCCTACGTCCTAGAACGTTTGCCCGAGTTGGTTCACCACTCAATGAAGGAATGGAAGCTCAAGCTTAAACAGTCCCAACCAGAACTGTTCATACCTCACAAACGCGAATATGCGGTGGGGAGCAAGCTGTGGGTGAAGTATGGCCCAGGCGGTAGGCCACCGTTCGCCATAAAACGAAAACATCAACATCGACAGCAACCAGAGGAAGCAGACGCCAATTTGATTCCAGATGCGCAAAGCTCAGGCGTTTGGAAGAGCTCAGAATTCAAGACGGAAGACAATTTCTTCCAGGATTTTGAGGGTTTCGATCGCTTCCTCAAGTAACAGTAAGAAGCAGTTGATCTGCTGCGGGATACACAGTACCGACCCAACTACCCATCATCTATTTCATAATTTGTCCTCCAACTTTTGATATTTGATCGCATTTTGCATACCGTGCGGTCATACATTTGTACAAATACGAAGAGGGATCTATAGACGATAGACGACACGGATCACGCAAGATCATGGTTCACAGGATATGATGAGAGCAAGAGAGGGAAAGCACGAGCTTCCGCGAGGAGGAACAACAGAACAGAACAATCTTGCTTGGGTCTGAAACAGACAGACGCTTTGCACCAAATGCACATACTTGAAACTTGTTTACATATCTGATTTTCTTTTCTACTCTTCTCACACATAACACTTCAACATGATACATATCTCTAGATAGCAAAGAAACAGCCACCTCCGTCATTGGAGTAAGGGTGACCCGCATCAACGCTCAACCTACTACCGTCGCTGACCGGATAATATATACTCTCTTACCTAAGCAATATTGCTCAACTTCATGCCATTCAAACACCAGCGCTGACTTCCATGACTGGTTCAACGAGGACCACTCGCCCACAGTACCCGGGGTTCCATGTCGTGGCTCTTTTCCCTCGTTTCTAGAGAGCCATTTCCCTATCCCACTCACTCACTCTGAAATGCCGCACAACCCAGCTAGGTAGGCAGTCAGTATAGCATGAGCGAGTGAGTGCATAAGTGACGTTCGGGGCTGGCTGGCTGGCTGGCTGGCTGGCTGGCTGGCTAATGGACCGATGGGCTGACCCAAGCAAAGCGCTTAGTCGTCTTCCTCCATTAGTTCTGGACGCATGTACTTCGCTTTTACTGGTCTGTCATCTAGTCATTGAGTCGTTACAAGCGGGGTCGGAGAGGAGGTATTTATAACGGCTAATGAACGGGACTACTACACTAGTAGGTAAAGCAAACTTTTCTCAACGTGTCATAAAACCGCCGGTGTCACACAGTATGGCTTATGATTGGAGGTGGAGTGAATAAAGAATACAACTAAGCTACTGCACTTCAACGCCGAGATTTTGAAAAGCCGCATCGAAGGGAAAGAAGGGACACTCTTCTAAATAACCACCCGAAGCTACCCAGCAAAAGCCATTTCTCTGGGAACTACTGGTGTTGATAGCAGCGAAGTAAAGCCACAGCTCCAACTAACTTCGGCGCGTTATCTTGAGGCGTGAGTGGCACATCCAATGCTATTTGCAAAGATGAACTAACTTTATTACTGGGCAGGAAGAAAAGTACATAGATGGCAAAGCCCAGTTATGCTTCTAGCTTAATGAAGAGTACCAGGCAGCCACATTCACCTACCTACATACCCCAACATCTTGATCTTTATCTTGCCGGCTTCGGAGCTTTCGAGCGAGGGCTAACCTGGCTCACCTGGCTAGCTTAAGGCTGGAGCAGCGCCCTAAACCCCAGGCAGATGAACGGGACGGGACACGGGATAACAAGGTACATGGGAGTTTGTTTCCCTGCCTTCTCTAATGTAGTGTACTCTCGATCTTGGTCAGGTGCTCGTAAGCGGGTGGGTTAGGTACCTTGGAATAGTAACGACAACGGAAAGCCGAGGGGAAGAAAAAAAAAAAAAAAAAAAAAAAAAAAAAAAAAAAAAAAAAAAAAAAAAAACCAATCGACCCATCGAGACATCTCCTCATTTCTCCAGTCGACCAAGCTGAAACATCAGGCACCAGGCATGGCATTATAATGGCATAGATAAAGTGGGGATAAACAACCGGAGATAGGGGTCGCCAAGTCATCCACAGGAGACAGCTGGAATGGAAAAAAAGATGAGACTACATACCGAAGAAAGGCAAGATAAGGCTTGGAAGGCGATCGAAACTTGTTGAATGATCAGCTATGTAGCTTGGCGAAGAGCTGATGATGGAAGAAGGAGAATGGATGAGTGTTTGTTTTGGCAACTCTCCGGTTATCCCAAGATTTGCTGATTCTGACTCCCGTCGTACAACTCAGACCTACCTACCTCTAGGCATACATAGTAGTAGTCTATGTAGTTGCTAGGTAATGCGATGCCAGTTTTTCTCTTTCGGGTTTAGGGAAATCCAATGGCCACCAAATACAGGTCTTGATTCCGCCTTTCAGTAACCCAGAATGATGTACAGAGGTAATCCAGGAACAAGGCCACATAACAACATGTCGTTCATCTACACCCAGGATCCACTCAGAGCCACAAGAACGATGACTCTAAGAACTTCACACCATTTTATGATCAAGTGACCAAATACTGGATCATTCGAGACGCTCCAAAGAATGTGGGAAATTTACCGGTAGACAGATGAGGACTTCTCCGCAACAAGACAGCATGGACACAGATTCCTAGGTAGTGTAGACCCTATCGAAGGCGCTTGGTGTTCAACTGTTCGACTTGTTCGGTGGTTGTCTGGTTGACTATCTCTAGGTAGGTTGTTGTTGGTGGCCAATAAAATCTTCAAGAAGCCCCTGTTGCGGCGAGCTTTTGGGTAGCTTCCAGCTTTGGGTGGATATGACAGGGGTCTTTGAGTGGTACACATCACCCCTTAAAAGTTCGTTAGCTCGGTACAACCAAGGGTTTAAAATAGGGAGAGTGACAAGGACTGACTACGTTAAAGTGCCCTGTAAGTGC
>RANX01000063.1:135949-207873 GCA_009805215.1 Neurospora discreta FGSC 8579 | reverse complement strand
TAATAATAATAATAATAATAATAATAATAATAATAATAATAATAATAATAATAATAATAATAATAATAATAATAATAAAAAAAAAAAAAAACCTGGTCGATGGTAAGTTACGCCACAAAACCAGCATCATCTCCTTCCTGGTTTCAGTGTCCCCATGGGATCTACTTTCTCGCATCTTAACCAACTTGTACCGCTTCAGAAGTTCATCACTACCCACGACGCATCAACAGGTATGCTTCCCTCCTATCAGGCCACCCTGCCATCAACAACCCGATTCTCTGAAGGAATCATATTGCGGTATCTGGAGACCGATATTCATTGACCTCGAGGATGATATTGATGCGGCGGCGGCGGTGACTCCCCGGACTCCTGTTCCATCGAAAGCTGAACTTCTCTCTTACAAGCGGCAGTGTGAGGCCGCCTTGACCAAAGGTGGAAGCCTTGAACTCCAGCATCGACCATTATGTGAACCTGTTCAAGACCACATCCAAGAAAGAGACCAAGACCTGGAGCAAGACCAAGACCAGCTCACCCTCCTAACTACCATCAACGAACAAACCACTTCTCTATGTCAGACATACTCCCAGTTTAATTAAAAACTGAGGACGGAGGAGATGCCGACGTGTTGGAACGAGCGCTTGTGCTGGGACAGATAGCTCTGGTACTGGTTTCCTAATCATCGCAGTGTCCGCAGCGCCTGGGGATTCTAGGGTTGAGTGTAGTTTGGCTGCTCGTCTTGAGACCCGGATAGAGGTAGAGGTACAGGCACAGACGCAGGTTGAGAGAGAGGTGGTGGTGGCGTTGGCGGGTATGGGAGTGAGTGGTGCTTGTAACGCAGTTTGCGAGGACGGGGCATAGGAAGGATTTGGATGAGGCTGTGGGAATTCATGGCATGGAGAGAGGTTAGGGTTGAGAGGGAGTTGAAGGTTGAGGGGGGGGAGATGAAGGGAATTGGCCAGTGAATCTGAGAATGGGAGATGGGTAGACAAGAGGATGAGGGTGGTGATAGGAGTGAGGAAGAGGGTGCGGATGGGGATGAGCGTGGTGAGGTCCTTCGTGTGGTTGGAAAAGATGAAAAAGTGGCTGGAAGAGCGAGAATTTGTGGTATAGATGTTAGTGGTTGCAAAGTATGAGATGGAGAGAAAGACGGAGTTCAATCGTTCTGAATATCGTTCAGAGATTGGAAATGCGTCGATATAATTGTTCAAAATGATGGGGTTGATGTGGCTTTGGAGGTTTCGGTAGTCAGGCTGGCTGGTGATGGACAGGGACGGACTGAGCGATGGTTGATCAATGATTGGCAATGCGCATATTCGGGCCGTCGAAGCAATCTGTGAGAAATCAGGTAAGGGAAGCACAGCGAACAAGCTGTAAGAGCGCCGAATGATCACTGGCAAGAGCTGCCCGCTAGCTGCGGGCGAGAACCACCATTGGTCAAATACGACGGGAGGTTATTAGTTTCGATACAACCACATTATCTTGTTGTGGCACGTGTGGTGACTGCCGCTTGGATGGCCTTCTATTGGGTTGTTTCTCGCAGCCACATATTGCAGCCTAGAGGCTTTATGCCCAACCTTCAGCTCGATCCCCACGAAACTCTCTCTACGCGATTCCTACTGACAACACTGCCTAGACGCCCCCCAAAAGATATACAATCCGGCCAGACATCCGCGCATTTTGCTTCCATCAACACCCCTCTAGCTCCAGAGACTCTTCGGAAGCTCTTCTGGCAACATAGCTTTGTCACAGAAAAACCTTTCTCGAGAGTGACTTCCCCGGGGAAATTCTCCTGGTGAAATGTCAACCCGGCCGGCCCCCCCCCCCCCAAATGATGAATCCTGGGGAAATCCCAATACTGAGAGAATTTTCATTTCTTCAAATTGCCCAACGGCCACGAAGCTCTGCGGTGTCTGCTCTAAGATCCCGGCCTGGTTCTGGACCCGGAAGCTTAAGCGAAACGAGAAGATCGAGAAGATTTCTGTCCAGTTTCAGACATTCAGGGAGATGCGAGCTGGAGCACAAAATGGATGTGGTCTATGCATACTTCTTCAAAACCGTGGTTAGTCCGATAAACAGAGAATTCTTCCTGCGGAGGCCGTGGAGACCCCGTCTAATCAAGGAACAGACAAGCTGTTGAAGGATAGGTTCCAGGGCAATTACCAGATCCCGGGCAAAGTCCATCACGGTATGGTGGACGGGGTGTTTAGAATTTATCCAAATCCCGTCCTCGTGGCGTAAGTCGCACATCCAAGCTATTACATGTTCAGGGTAATCGTTACCATGTTACCCCTTTCGACTGTTGTGTAGGTCCCAGTTCCATTGCCGCAGCAGACAAGTACTCAGATCTCATAGTCATTCAGGACTGGATTAACAATTGCCAACATAATCACACGAGTTGCAACAGCCTCACAAAGGATTTCCTGCCAACCAGGCTGCTGGATCTTGAAGCTTTCACGAAAAACTCTCCCCGTTTTGAAGATGACATCAAGCTGGTCCGCTCTGCTTCGAACCATATCAAGAATGGAGAATTCGCGCCTCAATATATGACGTTGAGTCACTGCTGGGGACCGCCACAGAAACGTCCTATTACCACGACACGAGCGAACCTCTCTGCCCGAATGAGGGGGATCTCTTTTGCTAAACTTCCTAGGACATTTCAAGATGCAGTTGTTCTAACAAGAAAGCTAGGACAAAGGTGTCTTTGGATTGATTCTCTGTGTATTATTCAAGATGACGAGAACGATTGGGCTCAGGAAGCTTCAATGATGACGGAAGTATATGCGCAGTCCCACTGCACGTTCGCCGCTCTCAGCTCTGCGGATAGCACCGGGGGACTGCGAATGTCCGACAACATGGTGTCTGAATGGAGCAAGAACATCTTCATCGACATCAGCGTAAACGATAGAAATCACGGGCCGGTCGACGTACGTTTTATATCCAGGCTGAAGAAGTGGGAACATGACTATAATGGCGACCGGGCATTTAGTCGTATATTGGTTCGAAAATTCTGTGGGCACAGTAGTCCCCTCCGATATCGTGCGTGGGCGCTTCAGGAGAAAGAACTCTCGACGAGAGTCATTCACTTTGGCTCTCGCCAGTTGTTATGGGAGTGCTGCGAGCTCAAAGCAGCTGCTCAACTGCCTTGGCATCATGTGATGGACCCAAGTGAGGAATACGACTTGACGCAGGAGCGCGAATTTGCCAATAGCCCCCCGCAAAGGTCCTTATTTCAGAGGATGAGTACTAGGTGGCTCGATTTATGCATGGACTATTCAGAGCGGGACTTGACCAAGGCGACCGACAAGCTCATTGCTTTTTCCGGCATCGCACGATCTTACCAGAAATACTTCCCTAACGACAGGTACATGGCCGGGATATGGAGCTGCCATCTGCCGCAAGCATTGCTTTGGACTACAAACAAGGATGCCGGGAACAAGTACCTCACCACGGAATATATCGCCCCCAGTTGGTCCTGGGCTGCTGAAGGCTATGAGGGAATTTACCACACTCCTTCTTTATGCTTCTCTGGATATATGGCCAGCAAGACGTCAGGTCCTGTGGACAAGTGGTTGGACAAACTACAGGTGGTGGGTTTCAGAGGACAGCCCAAGCATGGTGATAAGTATGGTGCTCTCAAGGAAGGTGCGGCTTTGGTGCTAAAGGGTGCTCTTCTTGTTGAAGTATATGTGCCACATCGAATATCGGGCTGGACAGTAAGTCTCTTCCAGGATGGATTGAGGTCACACTATGTTGGATCTTTTGAACCAGATTTCGCTGGTCCAGTTGAGGGCAAGTTGTTCTGCTTAGGCATCGTTGCAATAAATAGGTATGAGAGGGTCAAAGGTATTATTCTTCGAGAAGACATTCGCGATGGGAATCCAGTATATAGCAGGGTAGGATATGTGCAGAACCTCGATCCTTCATTGTGGGATGGTTTAGAACGGCGCCAAATAACCTTGATCTGAGGAGGACAGTCGGACATATCACTCTGCCATATCGAGTATGAACATTCTCCTTGGTCAACCTATCAGAATCATATCATTCTCTCTTCCTGACAAACATCATGTTCAAATCAAGCATCTAAGATCATGGAGCTTAAGTTAAGCCGTTCCCAACATGCGAAAAGATTATCGAATCTCGACATTCGGACGACCTCTCATGAGTCGAAGATAGATCGAAAATGCAGATATCTTGGGAGTATGGGACTACAAGAGTTGCGATAGTGGTTGAAGAACATCACGAGGGATACGAAAAAAAAAAAAAAAAAAAAAAAAAAAAAAAAAAAAAAAAAAAAAAAAAAAAAAAAAAAGGGAACATCAAACGGGGCGTGAAAGGGAAAGGAGGTGAAGTGAAGAAGTTGCAGTTTGCTGGTCCAAAAATTGTATGTCCACGAATTCAGGATTGGAAAAGAAAGTGGAGATGTTTCTTTTCTTTCTACGGTGCTTTGACACCAAATAGGAATCTCCTAGGCAGAGATTCAGCAGTCTTGGTTGTTGCAAGTGATTCGGTCAAAAAAGACAATGGAAGTAGAAGAGTTTTGTTGACATGAAAAGGAGGCAGAGACTGGTTGTCGTTGGCCTGCAGCTTTAGAATAGACGGTACGTACCTCTAGAGCACTCATTGATGGCCCTATCGATGCACTTTGACACCTCACTGCCCTCCCTACTGGGAATAGGGGGTCTCACAACAGGGCCAGAACAGGATGCAGGCAGTGGTATTGACAGTATAAAAGCGTTGTAGAACGAATCCGCTTATACAAGCCCCTTTTCGATAATTGCATATTTGGTTAAACAATTATAAACTATAATTAATACGTTTTAGTAATCGGTCTATTTATATTTAAACGGCTAACCCGCTAGAATAGTACGCTTAAATAGTAATAACGTCTTATATAAAATAGAAAGTAGCGTACGCAACAGAAACCTTTATCGAAAAATAATTCGAATTTACAATAGGAATTTCTACATAGCAAAATATTAAATTAATAAAAGTATTTCGACTTCAAAACTTTATTCCATCCCCGAAGTAACTATTAACTAAATTATCTTTTTATACTATAAAATAAACTCGTACAAAAATCATTTTTAATACCTCAACTTATATTTCAAATTTATTATCTTTTACACTATAAATATCCTACTATATATATATCAATTCATTTTGCCAAACTTTTACTATTATATACGTAATATAATAATAGTTAGTTAATATACAATTAGAAGTTCAACAATATAATTAAATATTATACGAATATTATTATATTATTTAAAACTATTACAATATCTATTTAATATTTATTTATAATTTACCGCCCTAGGGCTACCGCTATCGTAATATTTGTTTATTACTTCTATTCTATCGCTGTAAATATCTCTAAATAATATATTTTATACTTTACCTTCAAAGTAAGTAATTTAAAGCAACTACCGTCCTTTATTATCTATTACTATTACGAAACCTATACTAAATATCTATTCCTATTATTCATTCCTAGCAATAAACATTTAATAATATAAAGAAATATATAGCCCGGGCATTTATTTCACACCTACTTTTCTTTAAAACCCCTTTATACAATACCCCGAATTTATATTAGGATCTTAAATTATTAGTAATTATTAGTACTAGTATCGCTAATATATTACACTTTAATTTATAGAAACCTCCGCAATAAAGTATATAATAACCCAAATTTATATATCGTAGCGGCAATTATTTACAATAATATTAATATATTGTAGGTATATTGTAGAAATCAAAGGTCGCTACCTATATAATAAGGAAATAAATATTACTATCGACTTTTATATTTACTTACCGTAGTAGGATAATAAATAACGTCTCCGCTATAATTTAATTATATAAATAGAAGTAGGGTTAGTATTGAGTAAGAGTGTAAGAGGAAGGGCTTAAACCGAATAAAATTATAATTGCGAAAAGAATTTAAAGGTTAATATAGAAAATATATAATATAATAGGGTAAAGAATAAATAGAAATTAAGTATTTAAAGATTGTAACGCCGCCGTTATAAAAATATTCAATTAAGCGCCGTAATAGAATGTAAAGAATAAAAAATTTTATATATAGCGATAATAGGAAAATAGGAATAGAAGTAAAAGTAATAAATTATATGTATGTCGGATTTAAATTGTAGGACGTAACTAATTAAAATAAAAATTAAAGTATAGAAGTATTTTAACGAAGGTAGTACTAATAGTCGATTAATATAATAAAGAAGGAATATAAATGGGAATAGATTTAATATTTTCTTTATAAATATATTCTATAAATCTTTTTTTTCGGCTAATATTTTACACTCATTATATAAAATCTCTAGAGAAAATATCCTTAATTAAGGAGTATTAAGGACCGAAATATTAAATAAAATAAAGGTATAAATGCTAAATCTAATCTTTTTATTTTAGTAGATAAAATTTTTTTTTCAATTAATACCTTAGATAATAATATAATAAATAAAGTCTACCGTAGGTATTATATATAAAATAATATCATTTATATAACCAAACTAATATTATACTATAAAAATATTAAATAAAAATTATATAGGTCTATATTAATCGGTTACCTTCTGTCTACTCTATATAAAATAGATATCATACCGAATATATATAAATATACTACTTTCTAGTTTAAATACTATCTATACCCGTTCTAGGAGTATTTTAGGGAGCTTAATTATATTATAGCTATTTCCCAATTTATATATAAGGTATTTAAGGATAGGCTCCGTTTTCCTACTATACTCCGGGGTATTAAAATATATTATTATAATAAAAATCTAGACTAAATTTATAATTTTATAGGTAAAGATACTATTAACCTTTACAAGCTAAAACTTAACCGAATATCTTAGCTATAAACCTAGAAGTATATAGGTTAAATATTTTACTTAAATAAAATCACCTGTATATAATTCAAATATTTTATCAAACTTATCTATAAACACTACCCTTTTATACTATAATATATTTTTCTTCCCTAGGTTTATAAGGTATTAGAATCCGTAGTTAATTTCTAATACTTTACGAAGAGATTTACCGAATGAAGTATTTTCCTCTATTTTATTAATATATAAAAACTTATTTAATTGCTGTTCTACAATAGCCGGGCTTAACTGAAAATATATAGAAGGAGAGTAATATTTTAATATATATAAAATATTAAATTTCAATATATCTTCATCTTTAAATTACTTGCCGAACCGGAAATCCTATCTTCTAACTATAGCGGGGCAAAATTCTTTAAATTTGAAGAACTTTTAATAATTATTAGGGTCCGTATATTTAAAATATCCGGCAAATAAATATATAATAATTTACTGTAACTAATCCCTTTATAGTAGTATTAATACTACGTTGTAGAAATTTATTAGGTTAACGTCGGTCTTATATTTACTATATTAAAATTCTCTAAGTAGAATAAATATTATATAAAAAGCTCCATATTTTCCTATTATCTCGTAATAATATAAATTTTAATATATATTAGGAAGTACTAACTTCTTACCCTATTTTCCCTCGTTATCTACTTTGCCCGTATTTAAATTAATACTATTATTTAGATTTTATATCTCTACCCCTATATTACTTAATACTTTACTTAGCGCTATAAACTTTATAAATAATACTTCTAATACCGCTACCGAAGGAATATAAATAAATTTAAATATAGGAATAGTATACGTATTAACGCTAGGTTTAATATTGGGTAAATCCGGGTATTAAAGTATTTAGAATTAAAGATTCGGTTCGAAGGTAGATAGTATAATTATATAATCTAATAACCCGTAAGGGTTTTATTAACTTTCGAATATTAGATATAAATTTATTACCTTTTTTTTTACTTTTACTTTATATATTTTATCGAACGTAAAATATAAATTGGATAGCTCTTCTTCCTACTATTAATTTCGTTCTAAATACAATTCAATTATAAAATTCATTTTAATTACTATTTATTGTAATAAAATTAACGGTAAATATCTAGAAAACGAAAATAATATAATATTTTGCAATAAATTTTATATTTTTTAGAAAACCGCTTCGTAAAATTATTAAATTCAAATATCCAAGATCTTTATTAATAGTTAATCTTTCAATAAGCTTAATTAAATTCGATTTAATATATTCATTTTCAAACTATATATATAAAAATACTAGCGTTATTATAACTACCCTACCTATTTATTATATATTCATCGAATTGATATACTTCCTAATAGACAATATTTAGCTCCAACCTATAGGGAAAGGAAAAGTCCGAAATTTAATAATAACCTCGTCGGATACTTTTTTAAATAAGAACCTCCTTTTATTAGAATTGAATATAAAATATAGAAAATATTTTCCTAATCCCTAATATTCGGAATAACCAGCGTCGCTTAAACGGGATCGAATAATATCCAATACTAGGAATAAGACTATAAGAATATCTAATACTTGGAAGTTTAATAATAAACCTAATTCAATAAACTTACTTTTATATAAATACGGTAGTATTACTTTAATTCTTTTAATATTTTTAATATACTAGAAGTAATAACAACCCTAATTCTATATATTAAATTAGAGATTAAAGCGCTTCTCTTTTTAAATAAGATAAAACCGGTAAGGTCTTTTAACTATATATAAAAGATATCCGGATATTTTCTATCATTATAGTATATCCCTAATTAATATATTAATAAATAAACAAATTAAAATCTTCTCGCTGCTATTCCTAATGTTAATTTCGATACTTTTATTAAATTTAATTATATAAGTAAGTAATTTGAAAATATAAAATAATTATACTCCAAATAGTCTAAATATAATAGGAATTATACTAAATTATTACTCTCAAATAATTCGGGGGAAGAATTATGAGGAAGTATATATTAAGAACAAATCTTTATATAAATCTAAAAAATCTAAATTCGTTAGTAAATATTCATAAAGGTAGTAACTATATATTTCGTTTATTTACCTATCTCTCTATAAAATATATTCGGGAATATATCCGAAGTTCGAATTTATTATAGAATAGTAATATAATAATAATCAACCTAAATTTAATTTATTCTTCGTTATAATAATAATAAACTATAAAAAGTATAATATACTCCGTCTATATATTAAGTTACTTAGGATTGAAATTATAATTAATTTCTATATACTTAACGTATCTAAAACTTATTAATATTTAAATAGAATATAATTATCTTCAATAATAAATAACTCTTTATAACTTAAGTCTTTTTTTATTTTTAGAATTTTAAGACTTTAACTAATACGTTTTATAGTCTAAGTAAATTAATTTTTAGTAATTATATACTAAATATATAAAATCTTATTACTGAGTCTATTTTCTTATTATATAAGGGTTGAATAATCTAAATTATAATAAACTATTCTTCTAATATGAATTATTTTATATTTTCGTTTAAAATATTTATAAAATTTAGAAGTATCGCTATATCTATACTAAAAAAATATAAAATTAGAAGGGAAAAGTGGTATGCCGTTAAGGTAAGTAAAATATTATTCTAATATTATATGTATTAATTATCCCTACTATAAATATTCCTACGGGTTAATAATAAACTTATTAGTATATTTTATTATACTTCAATAAATCTTTTCTCTTATCTAAACCGAACCAGAAAGTATTTTAAATACGTATTTAATATTAATAATATAATACTTCTCTTATTATGAAACTTAGTTTGGCAAAGAATAAACGTTAAGGGAGACTATGTAACTACGTATTTTACTAAGGGGTAGGCTATTATTAAATTTATTAATTAATATTTCCTTAAATTTAAATAAAAAATAAATTTCCTTAAGGCTCTCTGCTATCTTTAATATATTAATTACTTCTACGTATTATTCTCGGGATATTTTTATATTTTATAGCTATATTACCAACAAATTTTAGAAAAATATGATTTTAATAAGCTATTACCGATATAATTCCTCTATTATTAGGTTAGGAAATGTTCTTATAGAAATATCGTAAATATATTATACGTATATATATACAATTATAACTGGAGGTATAAATATAAAAGTTATTCTAAAGGTAATACTTAGTGTTTAAATTAATACGGCTGTTAAAGTAGTTAATAAAAAGGTAATAATATCTAAATCGGTAATAGTTAGGGTTCTAATTAATTATGTAAAAGTATAATCGTTATTGTCGGATTATTTATTACTAAAATTATTACCCATATTTATATTATTGAAGGTAATTATAGTTCCCTCTTCTTCGAAATTATTATCTCTTACCCGTATATTATTATCCTCGTCTGTATTATCAATATCCAATATATTATTAAATACCGTAATATTATTTAAAATAATATTAATAATATTAAATATAATTTCCTCTTCGAATTCCTCCTTTAGGATTCCTATAAACGCTTTATTTAACTCTATTAGTAGTATATTAATAATATAATTATCTTCAACTATATTATAATCTTCTACTTACATTATAATTCTATTTAGTAGTTCTGGGGAGGGATTTACCCTAACCCACTTTCAATTTAATATTCCCTCGGCTATAATTAAATCCAAATTTCTAATTAAACTAAAATCTTTAATTAAACCCAAATTCAATACTCTTAAAGTAAAAACTTCGAATTTATTCTAATTTGATTCCGAATTTATCGAATTAAAAGTATTATTAGGAATATTATTATAAATTAGTATAAGGTCCCTAATTCTTTTAATAATTATTATAAAGCCTACTAAAAGCATTCGAATATCCTAACGCTACTTAAGTATATTACCCTATTAATACCTAATATAGGTATTAAAATATATTTAATAAAGAATAAAGCTATAAAAGATAAACTATTTTACTTCTATATAAAAGTAATTTATTTACCTTATTAATTAGAAGAATATTGTTTAGCTATTTTTATTTTATTAGCTATACGTTGTAAATTGGCTATATAAATAATAATAGTATAGTAAAATCTATTTTCTAAATTAAATTAATAAATATTTTATAAAATAATATTTTTTTTACTAATAATATTAAACTAGCCGCCCGACGTTGGTTATTGAGGGAATAGGCGGCCTGGGGGGGGGGGGGGGGGGGGAATCTATCTTAAAAATAAAATAGCGTGCGGAGTATTTCAGTACTTAACTCCAAATTTAAAGTATATACCGAACAAATAAAGTTCTAATATAATAAAGTTACCCTATAACCTTACTGTTATTACATTAAAGAACTCAAACCTTTCAAATATTTTACTTCCTATTTTATTATCTACTCCCAAATTTTCTCCTCCTTTCTTCCTCTTATAACCTCACCGGTCCCTCCGTTGTCAACCCTGTAAATACCTCACCCCAAATTTACCTTAATTTTATAAAATAACTCTATTCTTTTCCTATATACGCTTATTTTTATTTTTTTTATTCCGTTATATATTATCGTTATTATTTTACTATTATTATTAATTCAAAACCCTAATAGTATACTTACGCATATTCATTTACATTTTCTTTATTTTTCCTATATCTATATCGAATTCTACCTATTTATTTAAAAATAATTTCTATTAAAATACCGGGCGGAGGCTCATCTTCCGCAACTCTTAATATAAATAATATTTATATAAATATTTTTTTTCTCTGAGTATTATTATTTTAATTATTGTACTAATTATTTTATTTTATAACCCCCTAGCCTATTTAATAATTCCAATACTACTACTAATTCTCTACTTACCTTCTTGTAAAAGCAATTTTTAACTCTATGAGCGAATTTACTACCGGATTAATAAATTTAAATCCTAATTACCTCGATAAATACGTCGGGTATACAAAACCAATCGCAATCGCAAATATCTTTCTAGAGCGGTCAAATACTATAATTGGGGGGGTAATATTAAATATAAACCCAAATATATTAACCTAAAGGCCAGACGTACAATATAAATCCTTTTAATAAAAGTCTAGCGTAAATATAACTTTTGGGTAATTAAATTAATACTACGGATCCTACTAATATAAATACTATAAATATTTTATTTATATTAATAATTATTTTCCTAATATCAATTTTTGATAAACCCCTAAATCTAGTAAAATTAGGGGCGTTAAAAAAAGTAAGAGAAAATAGAATAAAGATAAAGAAGCTACTCCTAAGAAGCGTATTAAAAATATCGGGCTAAAATTAAAGATTAATAACAACGTCTATATTAGTAACGCTCCTGTAATTAAAGGATGTAAAAATATTATTAAATATAAATTGTTCTAAAAGAAAATAACTATATATTAAGCGAAAGTATAATTTACGTAACGTTTATATACGATAATCTATATCGGTAACCTAAATATTAAATGTAATAAAATTTACGCTATTGTTACTAAAAAGCTTATAGAATTATATAAGAACTTTGTTTATAATAAGGCTATCGATAAATAGGATAATAATTTCCAATAGTAGCGTTTATATACTTTTAAAAAGGCTAAAGATATTGTTATATATTTTAATAAGTAAGATAAGAATTTCAAAAAGTTTAAATATTAAGAAGTTATCGAATAGTAATTCTATATTCATTAAGAGAGTTTAAGTAATATCGGAGAATTCTAATAAATATTTTATTAATTTAAGGGTTTTAACATCCGGACGTCTATACCCAAAGCCTAGAAATAGGTTTATAATAAATTATAATTAATATTACTATAAAATATCTTTACTAATAGGCTTTTATTAAATGTATACGTCCAAATTATAATTATAACTAAATTATAAGACTATAATACTAACGTAAAATATTGTACTTACTTCCCTAAGCGATACGCCTATAATAATAAGGAATTTTGTAATTACTAGGAGGAGATTGTAAAGGATTAGGATAAAGATAATAGACCGAAATAGAAGGACTTTGCCGTTCTTAAGCCAACTAAATCGATAAAGAAAAAGGCAAGCAGTAAACACTCCTTTTTAACTAATCCGAACGATAAACTGCGCTAAAATTTTATTCTTCCTAATATAAAACGCAAAAGGGATATATCTAATATTCGAACTAGTATAGGGAATTAAGAGAATACGGGCGAAAATAATAAAGATATAAATAATAATATCGATGACTAATTTAATAATAAATTTTATAAGGAGGAGGCTACTGAATTTGAAAGATGATTAAATAGTATATTAGCGATTTATATAAAATATAATAAGACTATTTAAATAAATTATAATATAAAGTTATCCTTTTTCTTTTTTTTTATTTAAAATATTAATATATTTTCATTTCTAGGGTTTAGATTTCTATTATTATAGGTTTTAAGGTATTGGGTTAATAAGTATCAGTAAAAAGGATTATATAGATATTTAATTTTTATATTTCTTTTATTTTTTTATAGGGTATCTTACAATCCCTTCTATATAATACCGACGAATAATATAGGACGAAGGAACGAAAAACGAAATTATAATATCGATACTAACTTTATATTTAATTAATATAGTATTAGGTTTTATACTTTATATTATTAATATATATTTAACTATAGCGTTAATATCTTATATAATAAGGTATAATATTAAACGTAGGTAGCTAATATATTTCTAAACATTATAATATTAATCTTCTAATATAATTATTCATCCTTAGTAATTTCTACTAATTTCTATTATATTAATATAGGTATAAAATCTACCAAGTATATATTTTCGCAATTCTCCCCCCTACTACAATTAAAGGTAATAGGAATACTAATAATATAATACTAATAAAATCTCCCAAATATTTCCTAATTTAATATTATATTAAAATTTTAATATAAGAATAATTTAATATTTCTATAATACTATATTAGTAAACGGTAAGTAGTATATGTAGCGTATTACTACTTCCTATTGCGTTTAAATTTCTATAAAATATTCCCGCTCCTACCTTATTTAATATCTACCTCTATACTATATTTTTCTTCCTTTTATATCTTACTAACTATTATATTTCTACGTTGAAAGATTAATATTACTATTCTTAATTAATCCTATCGTTGTATTATATTATTATACTATCCTGTAATATTATTTCGTTAATATACTAATCTCCTATCTCTACGAATATTAGTAATTAAATAAAAATAATATTATTCTTACCTTAGGGTTATATAAAAATAATTAATATATACCTGCTAATATATATATATAATAGATAAAGGATCTAATCGCTAACGTAGTAGAAAAGTTATCTCTATTACAACTACTATTTCATACAAACTTCGAAGTAAACCTCCTAGTAGTAAAAATAAAAATAAATTTCGAATTACTACTAATATTGCTACTATCCCTCCCCCGTTTCAAAATATTACTCAAATTCCTATTATCTAAATTCCTATTACTACTATTATTACTTCCGAAAATACGAAACTACGTAGAGGCCCTAATAAACCTCCTAGTAGAAAGAATAAATATCGAATTAAAAGTACCGGTACTTCTACTACAGGGTAGGATAAAGCTACTGCCGTTCCTCCTATTTATATCCCCGAATAGAAAAATATATTTAGAAACGTTACCTTAAACGCCGCCGATATTATATCCGGTAAAAGCTCCTATTTAAATAATTATTATAAGCTATTCTTTTAATAATTTAAAGTAGCTAACGAAAGTAATAACTTAAGCAAAGGCCTAATATTCGTAATATTTATTAGTAATATTATAGGAGTTCTAAGTATAAATGAAAATAAGTTTTCGTATAATATAAAAAAGGAATAGGAAAAGTATTATAATAAATAGCCAAATATAATTCGCCTCCTACGTTATTCGGTTGTTGAAATATAGATTATTAACTGTAATAGAAATATATTATTACTTAGGGTCAAACTTATTAAGAATAATACCTTCTTAGAAATCTTATTATATATTAGTAAATTTATTTTAATGTAATTAAAGACGTATAAGGTTTCTTACCTACCTTATACCGCTATTATTATTAATAACCTTTATAATCCGAAATTTAAAGTTATTGCAACCCTTGAAATTACTATTATTCCTACTCCTACCAAACGTAAACGTAACTGCCTTCCTAAAGCTAAAAGAAAATTAGAGTATTAATTTCTACTTCTATATATACTCCCGGTTCCTTCTATTATAATTATTCCTATATACGGACAATTACTAAAAAACGCATCGGATTATAATATATTAATTAAAAAATAACCTTATACTTTTAACGTTATAGCTATTTAGGGTAGTAATATCGAATCCGATAATAATAGATACGGAAACCGAAAGAGACGTCGCATCGGAATTAGAAAAAATAAATATAAATAGTATCTTTATAACGCTGAAAATTATAAATAACCTTTTTATAATACTAATAACGATAGTAAAATTCTATTAAGTAATAATATTACGGTAAATAGAAATAACTTTCCTAATTATATTACTCTACCGGGTAGTAATATTCCCAATTCCTTTAATTTTATCCTTAATTATATTATTCTACTAAAGGTTTTTACTTTAAACTCTAATCCTACTATATTTATAAAAGTACTAGCAATTACTTAATCCCTTAATAAACTAGAGGAAATCCCTGAACCCCCTCCCCCTAACGCTATTATACTTATAATTACTTAATCCTCTAACGAGTTAAAAGAAATCCCGGAACCCCCTAACTTCTATAAATATAAGGGAGAGTATAAAGTAATTAATTAAAATACCGACCGCAAATATAACTTTATTAAATTCGAAGGCGAAATTTAGGCTCCCGAATTAATATAAATAGAATTCGCAGAATATTATTATCGTAGAGTTAATATAAATAATTTTAATATCTTCTACGAATTATAAATTCTAAATCGATATCCTATTAATATTCTTTAAACCCGATAAAAGATATTGAAGAAATTAGAAATTAAATTCTAAAACATAATTGTAATTAATATAAAATACCCTCGCCTAAATTTAAATTCCCGATAAAATACCTTAATAAATTTCATCTCTTTAGGGAAGAGCAACTCCGGAAGATACTCATTACTAATAATTAATATTAATAAAGCCTGTAATTATATACGTATTAAACTATAGCACCCTTCAATCTTCCTTAAGTTATTCTTTTTCTTTTATTTTTATATTATTATCCCGGGTTATTATTTACAATTAGTTTGATATATTATCTTTATCTAAAACCGGAACTAGAGTTGTTTATTTCCTTTTCGCTATACTTTCCTATCGTTATATTTATATTAAAGAATATATATTTCACACTATTATATTAAAATAATTATAAAGGAGGCGTATTTAGGGTAGGCGAATATTATCGGCTACTTATACGGCACCTATACTCCAATTTTCTTATATACCTAAATTAAAATTTTGGCCTATATTCATCAAAAAGGGATAGGAATAAGAAAAATTATAAAGAACCTTCGCTAAGTAGCCCAAATAAGTGATTTAATATAATATTTTCTCCTTTACTATAACTTCTATTAATATAAATGTAATATTAATTAAAAATTACTATAAAATAATTATAAGGTTTTTAGTAGTTAGAACATATATTAATTATTAAATAAATAATTATAACTAAACAATTATTATATTAATAAGAATATTGGCCTACAACTAGTAATTTAAGCGAATATATATATTGTATTGCACATTTTATAGCTCGGGTCGTATTATTGTAATACAATTTACTATTATCGTACTTTTGTACGCTATTGAATAGTTAACTCCGTTTCGCACCCAATACCGCATTAACAGTCGCTATACTATTAATTAAAACCACGCATTGTAAGATAAAACCAACTTCAATACAACAATATTCAACCATCCAGCAGATTACAGCAAGAAACAATACTATGCAAGGATGTTGCAGCCCACAACCCCTGCCCAAGCGTTTTATACTACAAAGGCCTGCTACGCCCACTTTTGTCAGACCCCCCATTCCCTCCAGGGCTGTGATTGGATGCAGCTGCCACTATGATTGCAGGACCTAGCTCCTACCTGACCCCGCTGTAATTGGTTCCTCGCTACCTTTTGGCTGCGCTGTCACGACGTTCTACGGTGAGTTATTGACATGGCTCGTGGTGCACTAACCGCCAAAAGACCACAAATTCCAGCGCGCACTATCAAGCCCAGGGTCTATCACAACGACAGGGGCAGGGGCGCATCACGACGACAACAACAACGACGCCGACTGGGCATCGATCCACGTCCGTTCCTACAAACACCACAACAACAAAACAACAGCTTCCCAGCAATGCGCCCCAGCGGTGCTCTCAACCCAACAACATGTCCGAGCTAGGAGTAGCAGTAGGACAAAAGATTGAGTTAGCCGATGGCTCTGGGAGGACCGCCTTTGTCCGCTATGTCGGCGAGACCGCTTTCGCGCCCGGCACCTGGGTCGGCATCGAGCTCGACGAGCCCTCGGGCAAGAATGACGGCAGCGTCCAGGGCGAGCGCTACTTCAACTGCGAGATGGGCTACGGCATGTTTGTGAGGCCGACTACCTTCAATGTCATCGCCCAGCCGCCGCCGCCGCCGCCGCCGTCGACCTTCAGAAGATCCGTCAGCACCAGGCCCACGAGTCTCAATGCTTCCACTACCCGGAGGCCCGCCCCTGTCGACTCCGGCCTTGCAAAGAGGATGAGCTTGAATGCGCCGAGCCCTAGTCCGGGTCCACGCCCAAATCGTACCTCGAGCACGAGCGTCACGAGGGTCAGTACAGTACCACTTTCCCCGTTTGTTTGCTTGGTGGTCACCAACGGCTGACACGGACTTCCTCTCCAGTCTCCTACGAGGTCACCTACGAAACAGCTCGCCACCGCTTCGTCCAGCGGCAACCCTTCACGCAGCGGAACACCATCCACAACCACCAAGCCGGCCGGACCCACCACTCGAACACGTCCCTCTCTTAGTACGAGTCGACACTCGATGGGGCCACCGCCGACTCCGACTACGCGAACAACTAGGAAACCTTCGGTATCTTCTGTCGGCACCAGACCTTCCATAGGTGCCACAAGGACGGTGGGCGGTAGAGCATCCATGTCCGCGAGGTCGTCGACAAACCGCCTCTCCGACCCCAGAGAATCGACCGGCTCGGTGTCTTCAGTAGGAAAGTCCGGTTTCAAGAGAGGTAGTGCCTCGCCTCGCAGTAGTGATGAAGACCTGTCGATCTCTCCCATGCCCGCTAGTCCTGTGCATCAGAAGACGGCCGCGTTGGAAAAGCTCACCGCCCCCGGCGCTGGAAATGGTGGCGGAGCTTCACCCGGCGCAACTTCGCCGAACCTGAAGGCGAGTACGATTACACCGAGATCATCCATCACCAATACTGCGACTATGACCAAGGAGATTGATGACCTCAAGGCGAAACTGAAGGTGTTGGAGAAGAAGCGCATGGAGGATCGCGAGAAGCTCAATAGTCTGGAAAAGGTCAAGGCGGAGCGCGACAAGTTTGAAAGAATCATTCAAACACTGCAGATCAAATACCAGCCACAACAGCAGGAAATCCAGGACCTGAAACGGCAATTAAAGGAAGCGGAGAACAGACTCTACAATGTCGAAGAGTTGCAGGCTGAGCATGACACCGCCATGGAGCTTGCCACCCTCGACCGTGAAATGGCCGAAGAGACAGCAGAGGTGCTCAAGGTTGAATTGGATGCCCTCAAGCAGAAGAACGAAGAGCTCGAGCTCGAAGTAGAAGTCCTCCGCGAGGAGAACTCGGAGTTCACTAATGGCATGTCACCCGAAGAACGGGCGAGCACTGGCTGGTTACAGATGGAGAGGAATAATGAACGTTTGCGCGAGGCCCTGATTCGTCTACGTGACATTACGCAGCAACAGGAGGAGGAGCTGAAAGATCAGATCAAGAGCATGGAGGAGGATCTACGGGAATTCGAGACCATCAAGGAGCAACACACGACGGCCAAGGAGAAGTTGGCGCAAACTGAAGCGATCGTTGAGGACCTCCGGGAGCAGCTTAATAACGCTCTTGGGGCCGAGGAGATCATCGAGTCGCTTACTGAGCAGACCATGAACCAATCCGAGGAGATCAAGGAGCTCAGGGCCGTCATTGATGATCTTGAAAGTCTCAAGGAGATCAATGATGAGCTTGAGATCAACCATGTTCAGAACGAAAAGGAGATGCAGGAGGAAATTGACTTGAAAGACTCCATCATCGCCGAGCAGTTCCGCCAGGCCAACCTGCAGAGGGAGAGCTTGGAGGACATGGAGTACACGCTATCCAGGTTCAGGGAGTTGGTTACGAGCTTGCAGAGCGACTTGGAAGATATGCGTGCTTCGCATGCTGTCACTGAAAACGAGTCTGAGCAGCTCAACAGCCGCTCGCGTGCCATGTTGGATCTCAACATGAAGCTACAGATCTCGGCCTCCAAGGCTCAAGTCAAGACTATTGATCTCGAGTTGCGGCGCATGGAGGCCCAGGAGGCTGAGCAACATCTTGAGATTGTGAAGCTGTTCTTGCCTGATACTTATCAGTCTGATCGTGACTCTGTCCTGGCTCTGCTCAGGTTCAAGCGTCTGGCTTTCAAGGCTAACCTGTTGAACGGCTTCATCAAGGAGCGCGTCAATGGCCAACCGCACCCCGGCCACGAAGACGACATCTTTGACGGGTGCGACGCTATCGACAAGCTCACCTGGGTGTCGGCCATGTGCGATCGGTTCGTCAATGCCATTAGCCACTGCTCCCTGGAGCAGTTTTCCAGGTATGAGGGTGCCTTGTACGAGCTGGAGCCTGTTGAGCGTGCCCTCAACGGCTGGATTGACGGCTTGAGGCGTGATGACCTCAAGGAGAAGCAATGTGCGGACGAGCTCAAGCGCACCATTGCGCTCATGACCCATCTCGGTGAGGTGCACATCTCTAATGACCTTGAGAGCTTCGCCGATGATGTTCACATGAAGGCTTTGCTCATGCAGAGCCATCTCGAGTCTGCCGCAATATCCGTCAATTCGCTCAAAGCCATGGTGCAGCGTGTCATCCCCCCCACCGGTGAAGATGACGAGCTCACTCAGTACTTTTCCAAGCGTGCCGAAGCTGTCGTCTCCCAGACACGCAGTGCAAAGGTGATTGCCGGCAAGACGGTCCGCGCGCTTGAAGACCTCAAGACGCGTTCCCTCTCCCTCACCCCGGATACCCTCGAAGCCTTTGAGCAATCCGAAACTGCCGCGCGCGACCTTGCCAATATGGCTCGCCAGATCGGCCTCGACCTGCACACCTTCCTCCACGAAGAAGGCCGTACGGAGCCCTACAACTACATGGAAGTGCAAT
The DNA here is from genome assembly GCA_009805215.1 of Neurospora discreta FGSC 8579. Lineage (NCBI taxonomy): Eukaryota > Fungi > Ascomycota > Sordariomycetes > Sordariales > Sordariaceae > Neurospora > Neurospora discreta. The sequence continues at coordinate 187,612 of RANX01000063.1, read as the reverse complement.
CTTGCATCCAACGCTCGGCGCAAGCCACTTCCCCCACGGCCTCCTCTCCCGAGTCCGACCTCTTCAACACCTACCTCTCTTACCTGCGCAATGCCACCTCCACCATTTCCGACCTTGCGTCCCTGGCCTCCGACCTCGCCCAGACGCAGGAATTCGACCGCACACCGGCGCCCTGGATCCTGCGCTCTGCCGAGCTCAAGGCTGCCAAGACCGTCGCGCCCGATATCGACGACGAACTCCGTCGCCTGCGGGACGACATCGCGGAGGCGCGCCGCTCCATCGCCGTGCGCGAGGAGATGCTTTCCACAGCGCAAGTCAAGATCGAGACACTCGAGTCCCGCATGCGCGACGCCAACGCCAAGGCCGCGCGCATCGTCGATCTCGAAGCGGACCTGCAAGCCGCCAAGAAGGAGGCCGCCCAACTACAGGAGGACATGGAGAAGCAAGATCGCGAGCTCAAAGCCTTGGAGAGCGATAGAGACAAGTGGAAGAAGATTGCTTCCGAGTCGCGCGTCGTTGTGGCCGATGGCTCCGGCGTTGGCGTCGACAACAAGGCCAGTGCTGAGCGTGCTGTGGCCACCGCCCGCGAGATGGATGCTCTCAAGAAGGAAATCGAAGCCCTCCAGGCTGCTGTGCGCTACCTCCGTGAAGACTCGCGTCGGGCGAGACTTAGGGAGCAGGGTGACTACGAATGGCTTGCCGAGCCGTTGGGCAAGAAGAAGCCACCGGTGCAAGAACAGCGGAAGCAGCTCGTCAAGAAGGAAGGAAAGGCCGTGCTTGGGGAGTTGGTTAAGCTTGTTAGCAGCGCCAAGGTGTTTGATCTGGGTAGTCTACCGGAGAAGGCTGAGGACAGACTCAAGTGGAGGCCGGCGAAGACGACGCCCGGGTGGTGGGCGGCGAAGCAGATGGAGGATTGGGAGGCGTTGAAGGAGTGGGAAGGGAGTGTGAAGGGACGGGTTAGGGAGTTGGGTGGTGCACCAGGAAGTAAGAAGGCGGAGAGAGAGGAGGAGGCCAAGAGGATGGTGAGGAGGACGGCGGCGGCCAAGTTGCAGATTAGGTTACCGGGGATGGAGGGCAAGGTTGGGCATGGTGGTGGTGGTGGAGGTGGGAGGAGGGTGCAGATTGTGGGGAGTAGGGAGTGGGAGAGTTTGCAGGGGAGGCTGGCGGTTGTTGTTTGATGATAGGAAGGTGATGATTGGGGGGAAGTGTGAGCAAGCGAGCGAGCTGTGATGATGAACATGCTTAGTACTACATTGCTTATGAACGAAGTTAACGTTGTCACGATGGTTACAAGTTATCAGAATTAGAAAGAGAAAAGGAAAAAGTTAGTTGGCGTGGGAGTGCTAGACATAGATAACTTAATGGGTGTATCATGGATGATTTCAACCAAAGAAAAGCGTGTCTTCAACCATTCTCATACGGTCACGGGAGCTTTTTGTTAGCTTAATTTCTGTTGCCTGTGATGCCGTTGTTGACCCACGAAACAGAGGAAAGGGGCAAGGTGAGGAGACGTCTCACCGGAACTTCCCTTGGCTAAAAGTGGAAAGCTCACCGAGACCTGGACTCACCGAGTGGCGAGGGTGCTTCGGTGCACGAGCCACCGTGCTTTTCCAGTGTTAGCGCGGTTCAAGACCATTGGCGGCGCGTCTCTTTGGCGAACCTGCCCGCTGTGGAATTTTGAAGCTTCTGGAGCTTCTCCAACCTCCCACCTGCTGTTATCGTAATGTACCAGGGATATACCTACACACTAACACTTTCAGCGGCTCGCTTCGATAACATTCGTGCCGTCACTTTCTCCAAAACCAAAACTTCCCAACGACTTTGACGACCTGCCCAGCCCAGCCCAGCCCAGATCTTTTTTTGCTCGACAACACCCAATACCGTCCCCGATTACGACACGACATCTTCGATTCATCACTCCCAAACCGATCTACAAGACCAAAAAAAACCCGCCAAAAGAAACCGAACGAGCGCAGACATGGTGCAAATCAGCGAGGTCAAGGGCAACAGCCGCGACAATCGCACGGCCGCCCACACCCACATCAAGGGCCTCGGCCTCAACTCCCAGGGAATCGCAGAGAAGCAGGCCTCGGGCTTCGTCGGCCAGACCACGGCGCGTGAGGCATGCGGTGTCGTCGTCGACCTCATCAAGGCACACAAGATGGCCGGCAGGGGCGTCCTGCTCGCAGGCGGCCCCGGCACAGGCAAGACGGCGCTCGCGCTCGCCATCAGCCAGGAACTCGGCACCAAGATCCCCTTTTGCCCCATCACGGGCAGCGAAATCTACTCGACCGAAGTCAAGAAGACCGAGGTGCTCATGGAGAACTTTCGGCGCGCCATCGGCCTCAAAGTGCGCGAGACCAAGGAGGTGTACGAGGGCGAGGTGACGGAGCTGACGCCCGAGGAGGCCGAGAACCCGCTCGGCGGCTACGGCAAGACCATCACCACGCTCCTGATAGGACTCAAGAGCGCCAAGGGTCAGAAGAAGCTGCGCCTCGACCCCAGTATCTACGAGGCCATCCAGAAGGAGAGAGTCACGGTCGGCGACGTCATTTACATTGAGGCCAACACGGGCGCCTGCAAGCGCGTCGGCCGCTCGGACGCCTACGCCACCGAGTTCGATCTCGAGGCCGAGGAGTACGTGCCCATCCCCAAGGGCGAGGTGCACAAGAAGAAGGAGATTGTGCAGGATGTGTCGCTGCATGACCTCGATGTCGCCAACGCTCGTCCCCAGGGCGGCCAGGACATCATGTCCATGATGGGCCAGCTGATGAAGCCCAAGATGACTGAGATCACGGACAAGCTGCGCTCCGAGATCAACAAGGTGGTCAGCAAGTACATTGACCAGGGTGTGGCCGAGCTGGTTCCCGGCGTGCTGTTTATCGACGAGGTATGTTTGTTCGTTTGCTTACTTTCCTGGGCGCGCGCGGGCTGGAACAATCACCACCCTTCCCCTTTTTTTTTTTTTTTTTTTTTTTTTTTTTTTTTTTTTTCTCCCTTCCTTGGGCTAACAAAGAGATTACTCGACAGGCCCACATGCTGGACGTTGAGTGCTTCACCTACCTGAACAAAGCGCTGGAGTCGCCTATTTCGCCCATTGTCGTGCTGGCCTCGAACCGGGGCATGACCGGCATCCGCGGTGCCGAGGATCTCGTTGCCGCCCACGGTATTCCGCCCGACTTCCTCAGCCGCCTGCTCATCATCCCCACCACCGCCTACGACCCCGAGGAGATCAAGAGGATCGTCAAGATCCGCTCGACAACCGAGGGCGTAAAGATCACAGAAGCCGCCATCGACAAGATTGCGGAGCACGGTGTGCGCATCTCGCTGCGATACTGTCTCCAGCTATTGACTCCGGCAAGGTACGTTGCTGTCTTTTCTTGGAAAGTGTTTGAGGGTGATGAATCACGTACTCCAATGTCACAACATGTAACTGACACATATTCTCACTCAAAACAGCATTCTGGCCAAGGTCAATGGTCGTAACGAGATCGATGTCCAGGATGTCGCCGAGTGCGAGGATCTCTTCCTCGATGCTCGCCGGAGTGCGGCCCTACTAAGCAGCGAGCAGGGCCAAGAATTTATTTGTTGATCAATTGTTGCTGATTTCTGGTACGGTCCGTATCGTCACTCGTCATATCTCACAACAACACACAAGCATTTGATAGATGAGCACAGGGGTGTGTTGATTTACACAGGTCGGTTGGGGGGTTCTTGAAAAAAGAGATATACTTTTTTTGTTTTCTTGCGTTTATGGGTCATCACTGGCGTTGGCGCGTTTTATGTGGTTTTTCTTGTATCTGTTCCCCCTTTTTTTTTTTTTATTCGTTTGATGTTTCATGACAAGGTCCTAATATCATTCAAGAAAGATCGGGGTGTTCTTCGTTTGCGGGTTTCACTTTTTTATTTTCCCGGACATACCCAAGTTTTTGAAGATACTGGGAGGGCAGATGGAGAGATTACTGTAGGAAAAGAAAACCCAAACCTAACCATTCTTCAACTCTCTTCTGTTCCCCCTCCCACGCCTGATTTCCATCATTTCACGCTTTGGCAGTCCGGATGTGCATGGATGGGGGGCACAATCGACAGTTGACAATTGACAAGGGAGAAGAAGAAGAAGAATAACAATCAAGAGGCACAGCACCGCACGGCACCACCCCTCCCAACAACAACAACAACAACAACAACAACAACAACAACAACAACAACAACAACAACAACAACAACAATGCAAATTGATTGACAAGAGGCAAGCAATCAAGCAAAGGGAGGGGAATGGGGGAGATGCTAGACCAAATTCGGCGGCGGCGGCGCGGGAAACATGGTCCTTTGTTGTGCCCCTTTGTTCTCTCTCAGCTTGCTTTCAGCATTCCAGAGCGAGCGAGCGCGCGGTTGGCCCGCATTCCTTTGATGTGATGACGGGTTTTAGGATGGTCCGCAACCTACGGTCTTGTAGAACAGTTGGCATTGTTTGGGTATGAGCATACGCATCGATTATAATTGGGAGTGGGTGTGATGCGATGCGATATGTCTGGGGGAGAGACTGGTGTTGGATTTGCTGGACTGCTGGGCTCCTGCTGGCTTGTTGTGCGAATCAAATCCCCTTGATGTCAGTTGATTCTACCGCTCAATTGTCTGTTGCGAAATGGGTACTGGCCCCTTCCACTTTTTCTCTCTCTATCTCTTTCTTGTTCTTGTCATTTTGTTCAGAACCACCAGGATCGAAAACTGACTGCGAACGGGTTATTTTGTGCAGTGCCGTGGTTGCAAACGCTGGACAAAGAATTTTTTCATATGTTTCTTTGGGTCCGCTCGGTACATTCCCGAGACACTCCCAACACTTACAACTCACGGTGTCCCTGGTTATCTCACCCATCATTCCGTTCCGTCTCAATTATTCAAGCACTCCGCTTTTTGACTCCCTCTCCTCTATTCCGAGTTCGCTTCCGGTATGGTACTGCTGGTCCCTTCCATTTCCCATTTCCCACTTCTAAATGTTGGCTGGTTCGGTTCAATACACTTTGAACACAAAGTCACTGGTTCCCAGATCGTATACTTCAATCGTAACAAGTGTGAACATGTCCCCATTCGCAAAGTAGCAAGGAATCATGGGTTTCCCAACCCTGTAATCCAGGCGATACGGTGATGGCGTGTCTTGTCTGCCCGGATGTATGGAGGGGAGGCCCTTACTAGAATACTAGACTAGGTCTATACCGCAACAAAGGAAAGCTGACGAAACAATTCAAACAAGACCTACCTAACCATGATTAGCTTCCCTTCCCTTCCCTTCCCTTCCCTTCCTCTGTTGGTCGGTGGTGGTGTCTTTCTTCTGTGTCCCTCGTTTTTACCTTACCTTGTCTTGTTCCGGATTCGCGAATTCATGGCCATTATCGACTAACAACCAAAACAAGGTACCACACAAACACACACACACAACCACATACCACGTTCTCGGGTTCTTGTTTTGGACCTTGTCTCTTGTCTCTCTCTCCTCCATTGTTATCCCCCCTCCCCTCTTCCTGGCCCTTGTACACCTTGCCATTATTCTTCCATATACTTGTTCTGTGAAGCTTCCTTCCTGGGTTTTGTCCTACCTCTCACTCACCATCAATACCCTCTCCCCTCCTTACCTCCTTCTCCCGTGTCTGTCGGGTATGACTAAACACATTGTGACGGCCAACGACAACGTCTAGTGCGGAACGGGAAGAGAAAGACTGGACTGATCCGGACCAACTCACTTGTCGTTTCTTGCCGTTTTCCCTTCCCCCGTCGTCGTTTGTGAGCAGCAGCGGGTTGAGTTGTACAGCACAGACTTGCAGACAGACTTGTTTACTCCTCTTGTTCGCCTCCCCGTCCTCTCGCTTGCCGACAGCCAGGTCGTCTCTGTCTCCAACCATTGGTTTTGAAGCCGTTGGAGCCGTCCGTCCGTTGGGAACTATTCGTTGGGAGGAACTCCACATTGGGGACGGGTACGCGCCCCCCTTCTCCCCCTTTTGTGTTTTCACTCACATCTTGAGCCGGGAAGGAGGAACAGAGAAGCGATTAGTCGAAAAGTGACAACCAGAGAAACAAGGGACGAGAAGACAAGACAGGGAACAGATAATAGAAATAATAGGGGGGGATTGGATTGGATTGACTGGATGACAAGAGAGACATTTCTTATCCACAATAGGAGACCTACCAACGGATAAATAAGACAGAAACAGAGAGGGACACACGAGCAACGAACGACTCCCCGCAAACCCCGGGGCAGGCTGGGTGAAGAAAATATGACAGACGTCGGTGGTCTTGGACTCGTCACTTCCTCTTTTCCTGAAACTACTACTCACACTCATTCGTCTCATACGCAGAGCCAGACTCAGACCCCGAGCAAGTGGCAACAAAAGAACCAGAACCAGTACCAGACACAGACACAGCATCATCACTCGCTCAGAAACACAAGCACTCGTCGTTCTGCATCAGCATCTTTGCCCACTTCCACTTCCACGTCCGACTCAACAACAACGACACCTACCACCACCACCACCACAAAAAGACGGGTCACTCGCTCTGCAGCTGCTGCCGCCGCCGCCGCCGCCGCTGCCTCCGCAGTTTCTAAAGCAGGTGAGGCAGCCGAAGCCCAAAAAGGAGCAGGCGATAAGGACAAAGACAAGGCCGGACCACCAAGACAGAAGAAAACGAGCAATAGCAGCAGCTGGAAGATGTCGTCGACAATAACCACCACCACTGGTCTGACCAGTACTGCTGCTGCTGCTGCTGCTGCTGCTGCGTCCTCGTCATCTTCGAACTCTTCAAGTAGTCAACACTCGTCAAATTCCACAACGCCTACTTCACCCGTTGCTCACCATATTTCCACACATCATCCACACTACGCTCATCAGCAGCATCACCAGCACCAGCAACCACAATACAACACCCGCTCTCATCCCCATCCTATTTCATACAGCGCAACAGACTCCCCCTCAGCTATCCAACACCTCTCCACTTCTACTTCCTCTGATAATTTCCCCTCTACAGATGCCGCCCAAACACGCTTAGCACAAGACAGAATCAGAGGCCCATTAACTCGCAAACGAGCAGCTACTCTCATCACAACCGACCTATCTTCTTCACCGTCACCCTCACGCAAACGAAAACAGCAGTTGACCATAGACCCAGGCGCCGCTGCTCGCTCCGGCATTTCTTCTGGCCCAGAAAGACGACGGGAAACAGACAGCGCTGCTCCTACTGAGACTAAAACCAAAAGTGGTGGCGCTGGAGCTGGAGCTGGAGCTGGAGTTGGTAGTGCTAGCCCTGACGAATCTAGAGGGGCAGGATCAGTGACTACGGAGCTGGATAATTACTCGGCGGGGGGTTCGTCGGTGGGAGGAGGAGGAGGAGGAGGACCGGGAGGGTATGGAGGAGGGGGAGTACAAAGGGATTTGATCTGTTTGTGTACGCCTGCGCCAAAGGTTCCTAGGCCTAGGAACGGTGAGTTTTTTTTCCTTTTTTTTCTTATGACTTCCATCTTATATCCTTTGCACTCCTTGCTGAAAGGTACTGTTTACCTCTACCTACTATGGGAAGTGGTTGGCTTTGGAAGTGGAAGTGGAATGGGAATGAAACACAAGATTTGGTGGAAGCTTGGTGGTTGTGTTCCTTTCATGCTTGGTTTGGTTTTCAACACATATGTTCCTTCCTCCCCCCCTATTTTTTCCATCAATTATTTCACTTGCTACACTTACAAGAAGGTCTTTCCTAGCCTTTTCTTCATCTCTAATCTTTTTTTCTTCCTTTTACTTGCTAATTTGCTCCCTTTTCTCATTTCCCCTCCTCCTTATTTTTTTTCTTCAATTTTCGTCACTGACCTCCCCCCTCTCTGTGTCAAACAGCATTCATCCTCTACCGCCAACACCACCAAGCCCGCGTCGTCGCCGACCACCCGGGCCTCGCCAACCCAGAAATCTCCAAGATCATCGGCGAAAAGTGGCGCGCCGAATCCGACCTGCACAAAGAAGAGTGGAAGCAGTTGGCCGAGGAAGAAAAGCTGCATCATCAGCGGAAATACCCCGAGTACAAGTACCAGCCTAGAAGGGGAAATAAGCATACCTCTAGTGTTGTTGTTGTTGCTGGGGGAAGTAATAGGACTAGTCCTACGACTCCTGGTAGTTCTGGGGGTATCGGTGGGATTGGGATCGGGGGAGGAGTAGGCGGAAGTGGTGTGGGGGCAGAACATCCGGGTAGGTGCCCCAATTGCGGGGGACGGTATATCGCCACGCCTAGGACGCCTTCGACGCCGTTTACGGCGGCGAGTGGGAGTGCAAAGAGCGTAATGCACGGGGGAGAGGGAAGGGCTGCTAGTGTTGGTAACGGACAGTCGGCGTTCACGGCGGGGATGGATACGCCAAGGGGAAGTATCGAGCATCATCAGTCTTTGTCGTCGTCGTCGTCGTCGTCTCGCGGGCAACACTATGGTCAGCAAAATGGAGGCTACTACAGAGACCATCGAGCGTCTGTATCTTCTCAGGGCGGCGGTTATCAAGCATACCCGAGCCGAGATTACCACCACAGTCAGACGTACCATTACCCGACACCCTCACATCATCAGCAATATCCCGCCCACCCGCTCTATGATATGCCACACGAGTATAATGCCGCTACATCTACTGGTACTAGCTTCAAGCGCAGACGGTTTGATTCGACTTCGATGCCTTATCGCCCTGAGCGGGAATATGCGCTTCCTTCGCCGACTACCCCTTGCGGAAATAGCAGTCGACATCCCAGTGTAGGTGGTCAATACGCTGTCCGTCCACCTTCTCATTATCATCAGCAAAGCCCCATGTCTCCTACACCACTTGGTCATGGACAAGTCCCATTACATCACTACCCGCCTCCTCCACCTCCTACTCCCTCTGGAACCATTGGCGGCGGCGGCAGCGGTAGTGGCACAGGAAGTCTTCCACCAACACCGGGCTTTGCTCCCGCACCAGCTGGACCACCGACTGCCACCGCTGCACTTTCCGGTCCTGCATCGCTTGCACCCTCAGGACGCGGACGAAGTCCTCTGTCGAAATCGATGGCTCCGCCTCCTCGGCCTCCTACACTGTCCGTGCCTGGCTCAAGTGGCAACAACTACCATCACGTTCAACAACACCCAGCATCCGGTCGTTCCCGCTCTGGCCTCAGTCCGGCACGCACGAGAGGTGATGAATCCGCCTTTGACCCGTCTCTTCGTTTACCGCCTTTACAGACGCACTTGGCTCAATTGACGCCTAACTCTCCTGAATCTGGGTCTTCCTCCACAGGAACCGGCGCCGGTGCCGGTATTATTTCTGCTGCTGGTGGCGGTAGTGGCGGCATAGGGCTAGGGATCACTTATTGCAGTGATCCTCGCGATACTAGATCCGCTACTTCGTCGTCTCCGTATCCGCGCTTGACATCAGCAGGCAACACGCCCATTGCTACTTGTTTCCCTTCAAGTTATCACCAGGGCGCTCACCCTCATTCTACATCACAACACATACCCACCTCCGTTCATCCCTCATGGGCACCACCCCATCATCAAGGACAAAAGGAACAACAGCCGATTCTGCCGAGTGACGCATTCCCTGTTGCAGCAGCAAGAGACAGCGAACGTACCACCGCTACCACGATCCGACATGACCCTTCTCACACTTCAGACGCAAACACTATCAATAGCAGTACCAACAGCAAAAGGCAACTCGCTCTCCTTGAAGCCCAACAGCGCCAGCAATCAGTAGAAGCAATGGTTATGAGCATCGACTACGTTCGCAAGGCGTCGGTGCTGCGGCGGATCGGGCGGGAATTACCCGCTTATGGTGCCGTAGCTGACAACATTGATGACCTGTCTGAGATCGGGGATGATGCAACGCAGGTAGTGACGACGAGAGGGCCAATCATTGCGGTCGAAGGACCAAACAAGGGGTTGTTGCGGGTGGTGGGCAAGGCAGTGGAGAGGGCGTTGGTAGAGCTAGGGGATTGTGCTGTCCGAGTCTGGGTTGGCGAGGGTCATGTTTGGGATGGTGACGAGGCGGGGTGTGTGAAAGGGACGAGTGAGAAAGAGAAAGAAAAAGGAAAGAAAGGTGGTGACGATGTTGACATGGGGGATACCGCCATCGTACGCGGTTCATCGCCCAAGTCCAACCGCTCCTCTTCCAACTCTTCACCGAGCCGAATCCTCACCCCCCCTGTCACAAACCCCTTCCCGCGCTACCTCGACCTCATGCTCTCCTGGCACCTCAAAGCCTCGGAACTGACCAAGTTCGTTACCACCCCGTTTTTCTCTCCCTCCTCCTCGTCTTCCCCTTCTCGTTCCAGCTCTGGATCCCCCTCTCGACATAGCTCCCACTCACCCTCCTCCTCTACAAGCCAAAACCTCCCCAAACTTCCCATTGCCCTCCTCCCCCTCGGCTACTCCCTCACCTACTCGGACCGTTTCGCATGCACGATCCCCATCGCCGACGCCTACGCGCCCGTGGATCACTGGCAATGGATGGCAACTCTCTGGCGAGGCATCGTAGGACCGGATCTGACGGTATATGTAAAACCGGTGACAGAGGAGGAGATGGTGGGGGGAGGGGGATGGGCTCCGGTTGGGGTGGAGGTTAAGGGGGATAGGTTGATTGTTGTCCGGGTGGTTGTTCCGTTTGGATGGGGTGGACAGAAGAAAGAAGTGGTGGAGTTGAGTGGTGAGGCGGAGAAACAGTTGGCGTATGAGGTTGGGGAGTGGGTTCGGGCTGGAGCGTTTGGGGTGCAGGGAAGGGGAGGGGTGGCGAGGGGGGAGAGGGAGAGGGAGAGGGAGAGGGAGAGGAATGTGGCGCAGGGAGGGTATGAGTATGGAAGGGGGCATGGGTATGGTGGTGAGGGATGGTGATGGAGATGGAGGTAAAAAGGAAAATAGGTAGGGAAGCGGGAGGGGGGAATGGATGTGGGGAGTGGATGGGTGTTGAGGTTGCGCAAGTAGACTGCGAAGGTGTCCAAGAGAGTGACCCGTAGAAAGGGCAAGTCTTGTGGGACCTTGAACCTACTCGAATTATTTTGATGGCGTCTTTCATCGTCGACTGTCTTGAGAGTGTCTTGTGTTGAATGCGCCAACCAACAATTGCTCTCCAGGTGTGTGCGCAAAGCACTGTTAGTGATGGCAATTGTTTTTTGTGCTTAACAGACTTAGCACCATGTGCCGTGTGCATCTGTTAGTGTAGCATGCGCTGTAGGTATAAGGCTGCACTCCAACGTTGGATCACCAAGGGTATGCCACGAATCTCGCGACCCCTCACTTCCAGTAAACAGCAGCAAACATGACGATGAGATGGAAGAATGAGAAATGTCTAATCTAGTACCAATAGAAACTTCGTTGGTTGTTGGATCCTTGACAACACAGAAAGGCACTGGCTTATAAGAAACACCCGTGACCTGTGCGAACCTGGAAGCTTGGTCAGCACCTCCTAATGAAGACATCCGACCCATCTCATCAATCACTCACGAAGCCATCACATTCAACGCTCATCGTTCAGCAAACATTATGACCTCTCAAGACCCCAAACCCAAAAAGAACCTCATCATTGACACTGACCTCTTTAGCGACGTCGAGTAAGTTCATCTTTCTCCTCCCACTCCCACTTAGGGACTAACAAACAAACAAACAGCGACGCCGGCGCCCTCCTCCTGGCATCCACCTCCCCCCACATCAACCTCCTCGGCATCCAAGTCAACAAACCCTCCACTTACTCCGTCCTCGCCGCCTCCGCCATCGTCTCGTACTACACCCCTTCCCCACACAAAGCCATCCCCATCGGCGTCTTCCGCCATCCCACCCGCGATGGCAGCGTGATACCCCTTCCGGACACCACTTTTCTCGACGTAGTCTCGTGGCACCTAGGCGAATTCGCTTCCAAAATCGCCCACCAATTCACCTCCCCTTCTTCGCCCGACTCTGTCACCCAATTCAGACCGAGCACCATACCATGGGGACACGCCGATGAAGACGCCTGGGACGCACTCCCCCTCTATCGCAAACTGCTCAGCGAAGCGGACGACGCGAGCATCACCATTGCCTCCATCGGCTTTCTCGATAACCTCTCGCTTCTTCTCGACTCGGACCCGGATGCCTTTTCGCCCTTGACGGGGCGCCAGTTGATCTCACAAAAAGTGGCAGAGCTGGTCGTCATGGGCGGTCGGTACCCAGCAGGACGCAGTTGGAATTTCTTTGGTTCTGACCCGGATTCCACTCATCATAATGGTGGACGGGGACTGGGCTTGGGACCCAAGGGGACGGCGAATGTCATCAATAACTGGCCAACATTGGAAAAAGATGGGTGGAAAGGGCAGGTGGTGTACGTCAGTGATGAAGTCGGCGAAAAGGTCTTGACGGGCGGGGAGTTGGTCAAGAAGGGGCCAAAGGGGGATCCGGTCGGTCGCGCTTATGGGTACTATGCTTATGGCGAGGCGAGACCGAGTTGGGATCCGGTGGCGGTGTTGTATGCCATTGATGGATTGGGCGAGCTGTTCAAGTATGATGAGCGGTACGGCCATGGCCGGAACTGGGTGAGTGAACAGGATGGATCGAATAGGTGGGTTTGGGAAGTAGAGGTGAAGAATCAGTTTGTGCTGGCATTGAAGGCGGATCATGAGGCGGTGGCGAGAGAGATTGATCGGCTGTTTCTCAAGGGAGCGTTGAGCGCGGCCGTGCAAAGGGCTGGCCCGATGTCATTGTAAGCGTCGAATCCAACTATCGCACTTTGGACGCTGATGACTGCCTGGCTGGTGATAGTTGGAAAAAAGGGGATCACTATATGGATATAATACTCGATATGATGTGTATTTGTAAGGTCTTCCTTTACTTCAGGCTTCAGTCCTTCCCTCGTTGTTGATGGCGAGAGAAGCAACATAGATACCCTGTGAAGAACCCGAACGATGCATGAAGTGACCGCCCCAATGGCTGCTCCCATCTACCATATCCCCCTCCCTTTCTCCCTCCCTCCCTCACAATAACACCATAACCGCCTCACCCTCCTCCCTTTCTTTTACAATATATACACTCCTTCAACCTCTCGCCTTTTGGCCCTTGGCCCTCTCTCGTCTAGACCCCGCCGCAGCACTCGCCCTCCCCCTCTTCTTAGGAGTAGGGTTTCCCTCCGCCAGACTCTGGGTACGCTGAAGTAAGCTCTACTTGACCTCATCCACCTTTGTCCTCGGCGGCTCATCGAGCCTGGTATACGCCTCCTGGATAGCTCTCACTTCAATCCCGTCCATCTCCAGCGCCACCAACCAGTCTCTCAGCTGGATATTCTTTCCCTGCTCACTATTCTCTCTCCACATGCCCAGTCGATTCTTCTGGTTCTCCGACGTCAACTGCTGCGGTTTATTATCCGCCGCTCCTGCCGCGCCGGCCTTGCCAGCAGGAGTGGACAAGCCATCACCGCCTAATGACGTGCGAGGGGTACTAGCGCCTGAACCACCGCCGCCACCACCGCCACCGCCGGCGCCGGCGTTCATCCACGAGTACGACTTGCCCTTTTTGCGACCGAAGCCGCCCATGATGGCGTTGAGCGTCTGGTTGGCTGAAGCGGTAGACGAGGCTTCGGCGAGCTTGGCGGCTGCGGCGCCCCGCTTGAGCTCCTTCTTCGAGGGGAGCTTGCCGTCGCCGTCGGCGGTGGTGGGAGTGCCGGGGGCGACGGAGCCGGCGCGGGAGCCGGCGCCACCAGCACCTGTGTCGGGGTTTTGACGCTTTTGGCGCTTGCGGAGACGGGCTTCTTCGAGGTTGCGGTCGGCGCGAGCGGTGTCGCGCAGGGCGGTGGTGAGGTTGTGCTTTGTGAGGTTGGGGTCATTGAGTTTGGCGGCGTCGTAGGAGCCTGAGGACAAAATTAGCGATGGGTTAAACTAGGTGAAGGTCAAGATAGTACATACGTTTCAGGGGGTTGGGCTGAGGACCGACGCCAGCAGCGGCTTCCATGCCTTCTTGAATGGCATCATTAAGCCCCGTCTTCAGAGGCACGGCCACATCAGCCCACTCGGCAGGAACCTCTCCACGAGAAGTCGTCTGGCGGTTGATGGCAACGGTATGCGCAGACTCGATGATCTGCCGGATCCTGTACTTTGTTGCAATCGACAGCAGGGCAATCTGGTCACTGAGATACGAATCCACCGGGATCCACGAGCTGGTGACAGTAACAAGAGCACCGCCTTCACCCGTCTTTGTGCTCACCGTGACTTTGGGCTGCGTTTGCGAAGGGTCGTTGGCTGGTTTGCTCTTGTTGACTGCACTACCGCCCTTGAGCTCGCTGTTAAGCTCCAGTCCGTACTCCTTGGCAATCTTTTGGGCCTTCCAATGCAGTGGGGCTACCTCCAGAAAAGGCGTTCTCATTTCGTTTGCTCTCGTCAGGGCCAACCGATGGGCTGCTTCATCCCACGCCTTCTTTGCCAGCTCCTTCTCAAACTCCTCCTGGCTTTTGCCGTCCAGAGGTTGCGAGGCCTGATTGGCCCACCCGGCACCGTAAAAAGAAGCCCTAGTTCCCGGTGGGTTCGCAGGCAGGCCAGTCCTCGCATCCTGAGAGAACGATCCGGCATAGTAGTCGGCCAGCGCCTGCTCTTCAGCACGCAAATCGACACCGGTACCAGCCAAAGAGTCCGTGACGTCATATTCTGTTTCCTTCACCGGTCGCTCAACGGGCTTTTGAGGGGGACCCATAGCACCACCGGCGGCGGGGGTTGCCGGAGCTGCTGGTGGTGGTGGTGGTGGTGGTGGTGGTGGGCCAATAGGTGCCATGGTAGCCGTGGTATATTGCTGGTTCTGCGTATTCTGAGCGGCCTGGGCTCCCATGGCATGGACTGGCTGAGGAGTTGAGGGCCCATGGGCGGACAAATTAGGCGGAGCTAATGATGGCGTTGCCAGCCCAGGTGTCACCGGGCCAGGTGTTGTTGACGCGGGTTGGACTGGAGGCATGGATAACCTCGTCTCGGGCATCTGCAAGCCCGCGCCGTGTGAAAGAGTAGGACCTGGTCCTCCAGGGGTCGTGGCCTGGGTCGGACCCGGGGAAGGCACAGCCAGTGGTGTGGATGGCTGAGAAACGGTCCCGTTGGTGAAGGATTGGATATATTGCTGCAGACCTGGCGATTGTATCGTCGCAAACTTGGGACTAGCTGCTGGCGGCGTCGGGGCCGCGGTCGACTGAGGAGTAGTGGCGTAGTTCTGGGGAAGGTAGGGCGAGCCCGGCTGAGAGGCAGGACTTGCGGTGGTCTGTGGACGCTGCTGGTTCGGCGGTATCGAGAACTGCGCTTGGCCAGGGGGCGCCGGGGAGGGAGTATGCTGGGGACGAGCAAACTGCTGCTGCTGGTGGACTGGCGGGCTAGGATGTTGGATCTGAGGTTGCTGCAACTGGGCCTGGGGATGCTGGAGTTGTGCATGATGTTGCTGTTGTTGTTGTTGCTGCTGTGGGACATGTTGGGCATGTTGTGGTTGTTGAGCGTGTTGCTGGTGTGTTTGTGCTTGTTGGTGCCCTTGCTGATGAACCTGCTGCTGGGCCTGTTGCTGCACACGTTGCTGTGGCGGCGGTGGTGGTTGGGTCTGCTGTGGAGCATGTTGTTGTTGCTGCAACTGCTGAGGAAGTTGGCGAGGCTGAACATGTTGCTGAGGTTGGGCGCGTTGCTGCTGCTGAGCAAGGGCTTGGGCTTGTTGTTGAGCAAGCATCTGGGCACGTTGTTGTTGCTGTTGTTGCTGTTGCTGGAGCTGGAACTGTTGCAACTGCGGCGACATTTGTGGTGCTTGCTGCTGTTGTAGCTGAGGTTGCGGCTGTTGCAACTGAGGCTGTTGCTGTTGTTGTAACGGAGGTTGCTGCTGTTGCAACTGAGGTTGTTGTTGTTGTTGTTGCAACTGAGGCATCTGGGGCTGTTGCGGTGGTTGTGCCATGGTGATGGCGCCCTTGGGGTGGACAGATGGCGTAGGCGCAAACAACGGAATCGAGAAGTCGGCCAAGGTCGTCGTCGGCGTAACGCAGCTATTATTCCTTGCTGTCCTCCAGCTCAAGGTGAGGCTGAGCTCCCAGTTGATCAATTGCTCGTCACCGTAAACTCAAGTGGAAGCAGGCGAACCTGCGCTGCCACTCTAGCTACGCCGTGTGTCTCCTCCCATGCGCCCGTCGCTCGTATCGATCCGTGTCCAAGTCAGTCGAGGTATTGTATTTCTCGCTTCGTTGTGATATCGTTGTCGTGGTTATCAATACGCGGGAAAAATGGCGACCGTTCCGTGTGAGGTTGTGTGAATCGGATTTGTTGGGTGGAGCACTTGGCTGGATGGAGGAGGTCGAGGTGTCTTTTGATGGAAATGACGAATAATAAAATCAATAGACACGTCCAGAACCTCCCACGACGGGAACTAGGGGTCGATCGGAAATTCCTGTAAGCGATAAGGAAATGAATTTTCGGAAAGATTAATGAAAAATAAGGATCTCTTACCATATTTTCAGGTCACATAACCACTTTTGCTGTTTTTTCCCCCACCAAATCTAGTGTGGTAATAGGAACTGGCCATTTTTTTTCGCTGGAGTTATTGAAAATCCCACAGAATTTGGTGATTCCAGCGATTTACCTTGTTATATAATGCCAGAGATTAACTGGCATACGGTGCAGAATCTGGGCGAGTCGGTTGGGTGCACGGACCGGATGCACGGACTTTTTCAGGAATTTCGGTAAGGAAAAGTGTAAGGAAATGAAAAGATCCCAAATTTTCAGAAACTATCGACCCCTAACGGGAACACCACAGCCAGTTGGCAAGTCGCTGTCGCTGCCGGGTGCTTGTTGCTAGCGGCGGTAGGCACGAGCTCCACTGAAGGATCGCGTCTGGAAAGTGTTTGAACCAGTCACGTGTAGGCTTGGTACTTACTGTAGTACACTAAATACTGTACTTATTCTAGTGGGGTAACTGGCCGTGGACGTTGTGCGGCTGGCTGGCTTGCTTGCAATTGAAAAGACAAAAGTCCCGGCAGGCAAATCAGCCGCCAACTTCAACCTCACTTGATTCAACAAGCAAGTACTTGCCCTCTACATCCAATATCCATCAACGACATCACATCAAGGGCGCCCCCTTCACAATCACGGCGCGCGCTAATCAGTCCCATCTTCCATTCTACACTTCTTCGCCCTCTTCTAACTGACGTGCCTATTTCGTGTCTTGAATCGCATCGAAAACCGCCACACGCCGCCTTTCAAACAATCGCAGTTAGCAGCTGTTTGGAAGGTCCCCAAGTATACAGGGCAACGGTGGGAGAGACAGGATTCACGCGTGGGAGCGAACAAAGCCAAGGAAGATTCAAAGCCATGGCGTCCAAGCGGAAGGCCTCGGCCATGGCGACGGAGCCAGAGGAGCCAGTCGACCCAGCGGATGAGCTCATGTTCCTCAACCTCGGCGGAGGCAACGAAGTCGGCCGATCATGTCACATCATCCAGTACAAGGGCAAAACCGTCATGGTGCGCACAATCAACCAAACCACCCCCTTCCAGTGATCATGGGCTGACCTCTGCGTGGGTTGTTGTAGCTGGATGCTGGCCAACATCCAGCATATGATGGCCTAGCAGCCCTTCCATTCTTTGATGACTTCGACCTTAGCACAGTAGATGTCCTCTTGATCAGCCAGTAAGCCCGACCCCGTTTTCCCCCTTTTTGCCATGGCATACAGTCATACCTTTGTATGCCCGTCTATTCGCGAGAGACCGTGCCGCAGTTCAGTGTTTGGCTTGGGACAAGATGGGTTGATGATCATCGAGCTGGGCTCTGGATATCCGACTGGCCAGTGACGGACACGTTGCTCGCTCATCTTTGTGTGGTTCTTGTCCATTTTGCAACATTGTACTGTCCATCATATACATGTATTCAGGAAATGAAAATACAAAGAAACGTTGTCGCCATTACCCCGCTCTTCTCCTCCCTTTTTTCCCCCCTCCCATCTTGTCTGCCACTTGCGCTGCATGATCTCGGTGAAGCACTGTCCTTGCCCATAGTCGCCTTACCTGGTCCAGACCCTTAGCCGAGACTGACTGCTCACTTTCTAGTTTTCATATCGACCATGCCGCCTCATTACCATATGTTCTGGCCAAGACCAACTTCCGAGGCCGTGTCTTCATGACCCATGCCACCAAAGCCATCTACAAATGGCTTATTCAGGACAGTGTCCGTGTCGGCAACACATCGTCGAACCCGCAATCGTCGCTCGTCTATACCGAGGAGGACCATCTCAAGACCTTTCCCATGATCGAGGCCATCGACTACAATACTACCCACACCATTTCCTCGATCCGAATCACCCCATACCCAGCTGGCCACGTCCTGGGCGCCGCCATGTTCCTGATCGAGATCGCCGGCCTCAAGATCTTCTTCACTGGCGACTATTCTCGTGAAGAGGACAGGCATCTGATCTCTGCCAAGGTCCCCAAGGGCGTCAAGATCGATGTCCTCATCACCGAGTCCACCTACGGGATCGCGTCGCACATTCCCCGACCAGAACGGGAGCAGGCCCTCATGAAGTCCATCACCGGCATCCTTAACAGAGGCGGCCGCGTTCTCATGCCCGTCTTTGCCCTCGGTCGAGCCCAGGAGCTCCTCCTCATCCTCGACGAGTACTGGGGCAAGCACGCCGAATACCAGAAATACCCCATCTACTACGCCTCTAACCTCGCGCGCAAGTGTATGCTCGTCTACCAGACCTATGTCGGCTCCATGAACGACAACATCAAGCGGCTGTTCCGCGAGCGCCTGGCCGAGTCCGAGTCCTCCGGCGACGGTGCCGGCAAGGGAGGACCATGGGACTTTCGGTTCATCCGCTCCCTCAAAAGCCTCGACCGCTTCGAGGACGTCGGCGGCTGCGTCATGCTTGCCTCGCCTGGTATGCTCCAAAACGGCGTCAGTCGCGAGCTGCTGGAGCGATGGGCGCCGAGCGAGAAGAACGGCGTTATCATCACCGGTTACTCGGTCGAGGGCACCATGGCCAAGCAGCTCCTTCAAGAGCCGGAGCAGATCCAGGCCGTCATGTCTCGCCACATTGCCGGTGCCCGCCGCGGCCCCGGTGGTGATGCCGAGAAGGTCATGATTCCCCGCCGCTGCACCGTCCAAGAGTTCTCCTTTGCCGCGCACGTCGACGGCGTTGAGAACAGGGAGTTCATCGAGGAAGTCGCTGCCCCCGTCGTCATCCTCGTCCACGGCGAGGTGCACAACATGATGCGTCTCAAGTCCAAGCTGCTTTCGCTGAACGCGACAAAGGAACACAAAGTCAAGGTGTTCAGCCCCAGAAACTGCGAGGAGCTTCGCATCCCTTTCAAGACGGACAAGGTCGCCAAGGTGGTGGGCAAGCTGGCGTCCATCCCGCCTTCGTTAAAGGAAGCCAAGACGGCGCATGACGGACCTCTTCCCTCCTCCTCCTTCTCCGAACCTCAACTCATCACTGGTGTTTTGGTCCAGAACGACTTCAAGATGTCGCTCATGGCTCCCGAGGATCTGAGAGAGTATGCTGGTTTGACCACAACCACGATTGCATGCAAGCAGCGTCTGAAGCTGAGTGCCGCTGGTATTGACCTCATCAAATGGGGTCTCGAAGGAACGTTTGGTGCCATTGAAGAACTCCCCGAGGAGAAGCCAAAGCTGGACATTGTTAAGAGCGAGAACGGCGATACCAAGATGGAAGAAGCTGATGAGGAGTTACCCCACGGTGACGACGTGGTGGCCGCTTACCTGGTCATGGGATGCGTCACCGTCCGCTACCGTGCCAGCGGCGAGGTGGAACTGGAGTGGGAAGGTAACATGCTCAACGATGGCATTGCCGACGCCGTCATGGCCGTGTTGCTTGGTATTGAGAGTAGTCCAGCTGCAGTGAAGCGTATGTCCCTTTCCCCCCCTCCCCCTTGTTTACTCATCCCACCTACTAACCCTCTCCTCCACAAGGCTCGGCCACCAAAAACCCCCACTCCCACTCCCACTCCCACTCCCCCCTTCCCGCGGAGAAAAACCCTCATTCACACCTCACCCCGGACGACCGTTTCTTCCGCCTGTGCATGTTCCTCGAAGCCCAATTCGGCAAAGACAACGTCAACCCCATCCGCGACCCCAAACTTCCTCCATTGTCACCCACCACGAAGGCCATTACCGCCTCCTCCTCCTCGGACAAGGAGGAACCAACATCACCCACCAAATCCGACGCAGACGCCTCCATGGATGTCTCCAGGGAAGGCGAAGACGACGAAGAAGAACAGCAGCTCCAGGCACGCAAAGACGCGGAGATCCAGAGACTACATAGAATGGGCATTCCTGTTCCCGGCGTGCAGATCAAGGTGGATAAGATGGAGGCCAAAGTCTGGTTGGAGGATCTGGAGGTGGAGTGTGCGAATAAGATCTTTAGAGAGCGGGTGAGGGCTGTGGTGGAGCGGGCGGTGGAGGTTGTGGCGCCGTTGTGGGCGTGAGTTTACCTTGAGTTTAAGGGGTTTGGGAGGGTATGGTAGGATCTCATTGGGGCAGAATGGACAGATGACACTTTGGAGGAAGAGGAAAGATATGATAAAAGGAAAGTCGTTTTTTTTTTGGTTGCAGGTGAACGTGAGGGAAGGGGATAAGGATTTGGCTGGAGAGGGTATGGATGAACAATACAATAATCTCTGTTAGGTTCCATATGTGTGTATGGAATGTATCTGGTACCTGTTCGTCTACCTACTCTTTCTTGGCTACTCCTGGTTTCATTTATTTTATGGTCTAAGTTTAGGTGGTGCGAAAGGTACCTAGCTGACTGCATCCGTTATTACCCAGTGACCGATGAGAGACAGGCTGGGACGTATTTCTTGGATTCAAATCCCACCAATCATTTCCAAAATTCTGCTCTGAAGTACCTGTTTTGTGCTTCGCTCGAAACCCTTTCTAAGCGTCACAGATGCCGCAAAGATATCCTAGGACACCTTGAACCGGAATCCAGAACCATGATCCAGACCTACCCGACGGATGGCATACGGTTGGGCATATTCAAGTTGGAATGAAGGGGTGTGGTTCTACGAGGCAAGCACAGGTATTGGCATATGTGGAGTGATTGGTTCGTTCTCTAGAGGTTACTCTTTGCCACTAGGAAATGTGCACCTCTGTTTCCATTTTGACGGTCCCAAAGTCATTGCATACCTATAGATGAAGTGGATGCAGCGGCAAGAGCCGTCAAACAGTTATATGTAGGAGAACTAATGGGGGCCAGGAACGACATCTCGAGGCCTGAGATGAAGGAATTATTTGCCATTGGCTTAGGCGAGCGAAGGAGCCTGCACGCGGACTGGGCATTGGAAGACTGTATGAGGCTGCTCAAGGTGGTATAGTGCTCTATAGGGAAGAACTAATATGGATGACCCTTACGGATATGTTTTGTTTCGATCTATAGTTTCCCTCATCCACAAAATGGGGAGTGTCACTGGTCACTGGTCACTGGGGAGGCCGTCGAAGATTCCTCTTACCATCAAGAAATTCTTCTTGTACATCTGTACTTGGGCTCTGCTTTTGCACTACTCTATCACATACGACCATACCCCCTACTCGGGATCCCGTCCGCTCTCCCATAGATAAGCCAGTGAGGGCCAGATTAGTAGTTGGGTCGGTGACGACCAGCGAATCCCTGGTGTTGTATGTTTTTTTCTTTTGGCACTTATTTCTTTTTTCCATGTCCTCTTCTCCCCATCCCGCAAAAACTGCTTTCCAAGTAATTCTTTGTTTCGGGAACGCATTCTACTTCAGAAGTTCCAGACTATCGATTACCTAGACTGCTTATTTTGCACTTTAAACGTACTCCCCAGGTGCTGCATCCACATATGATGCGTCTTTAGCTCCTGTTGTGGGGCAAAACGGCCTCCAGCAACGGCTCCCTTCTTCCTCCACTTGACTCCCCTTCCTCAATCAACCGAGAGGTACTTGAATTTTCATTGCAACACCACTTTTTCCTCCTCGAGCCGGAATTTATTTCGTCGTTTTCCCTTATTCGTGAAACCTGGACGTCAAACGACGGATTCTTAGCCAACTTCAACCACCGGCGCTGTACTCGGAGCCACCCTGCTAGTCAGACGGTCGATTTTGTAGACCTGACGAGTAGCAGCCAACCCACTCCACGGTCTCACCTCAACCCCTCACCAGACCCGGAACAATCAAAACGAAGCCACTCAGAATGGCCTCCCACTCCGAGCTCACGGAGATCAAGCTACTCCTTCACTCTCTAGCCTCGGACATCAAAGCCATCAAATCCGACGTAGCGGAGCTCAAGAAGAGCCAAGCCCAAAGCCAACAGAGTACCCCAACCTGCGCCAAACGCACAGATGGCGGTCCAGAACTACCCAACATCGAGAAAGCGCTAAGCGACACCGAGACCAGACTGACTGAAAAGATTCGTAATACCCAGTCAACCATCTTGCAGCTTGTCGAGGAGGAGAAGGTCTTGATCCAAGCCGAGGTGGTGCATCTCAGCCGCACTGTGGGGACTGCGTTAGAGAATGCAAAGGAAAAGATGGCGGAGAAGGTTGCTGAGGTGGTGGACCAGAACGATCGCAAGCGAAGCAGGTCCACGGCCGGCCTCGATGAGGATGGCGATGAGGATGCGGGAGAGAAGCGCGTGAAGGAGGAAGATGAGGAGAGTGATATGGATGAAGACAACCCTAACGACTATGACGACTGGACGAAGCGGAGGCGGATGTCATCCGCTCTTGACAAGACCGTGATGGATATTATTGACATGGCTGAAGATGCCTTTGTCTACGAACGAGTCGGGCCTGAGTGGATTCTCCCGGCGCTCATCTCGTTTCACAACAGGGCCAACGGCGGCAGGATCCAAGATTGGTACTTCTTTCAAAAGGAGGGAGAGGTTGGATTTGAGTACTGTTTATATGGGCTTTTCTACCATGGTGATGAGCATGAAGGGGTTGCTGAAGGATTATGCTACTGTAGGGAACCTCATCCACCTGGTTTGCGGCAGAGGGCTACCAGGTGTATTCGCGTCAAACGACTCGATAGTGGTTCTGAAAACCTGAAGTTTTCATTCCTCGGTTCGCCGGGCGGGGGAAGTGCAGACTAACAACGATGGGAGTGAAGGTTATGGCATCGGGCAACCGTGCCTCTTCAAGGGTGAACTCAGGATAGTCACAACGAAAACAACAAAATTACCTAAATTTCAATGCGCTGGATTTTTTGTGTGGTCAAGACACAGCTTCCTGTCAGCTTTGATTTTTGCACATCCTTGGAACAAGTGGGTGACAAGTCATAAAGGGAGTCCGACATGAGGGAGAGCAGCAACCACAGAGCAATTACGCACATTGACTCATTGCGGAAACACATGAGAAAAAGAATGGACGGCAAGCCGAGCACGACACGTTCGACTTTGTGTGTTTTTTAACGCACGCGAGTTACTGTAATGGGTAATGTTTTGGAGCATTTCACTGACAAGGCGATTCTGCATGATACCAAAGACTATGCACTGCGCTGTACTGTTATAATCACCGGCATATGTGCACCCAAGAAGGGCATTACAGGAGGCCCTCGTTTCCGGATGTCCGAGTTTCCATAGTGAGATTATCCTTTTCTTTCTCATCCCGGTCATAAATATAAAGGTCGTCACAAGTCTCACCTTCTCCAAATCTCTAATTCATCACATTCAGCATCAACATTTGCATTATCCAGACAAACTGCCTTACCAAACCCAGCCATAAACTACGTACCAACCATCATCGTCCAGCCCATCACAACCTCAAGATGGCAACACTCCAAATGGGCTTCTCAACCCGTCTTTTGACGTTCGGCCTGCTCCTCATTGTTCTTCTGGCCGGCACTTTCGCCGCCCCTCTGCGTTCGGGCGCTTTTTCTTCCCGCCCCGGACCTACTACTACAAACATACAAAGAAAAAGCACCAATGCAGAATATCTGTCGGTTGACATGACAATTTGGAATCAAGCGTTTTCTGGGGACTTGTTCATCAGGAACGCCCGTCTCAACTGGTAAGTGGAAATCTACCTAGGTTCTATTTCAATCCCTTCATGTCCAAGTCTTCAAGTTCCTTACAACCAACCAACCAACCAACCAACTTGCAATGTCTCCCTTTCATTTACCCCAGGATCGACAACCAACACCTACAATTACTAACGCTTCTTGTTCCATTTTTCTTCTTCGGCAGGGGCAAGTGGTACCAACACCCAGCAAAAAACAAACAGCTTTCCAACGCCCAAGTCGAAGCCAAATCCGCCAGCCCAAACGGCGGATCCATGATCGTGGCCTCGGCTGGCAGAGCCTGGAGCCCTAGCGGCACTGATGGCCACTTTGACATTTACCATGGCGACACCAAGGTGTGCCATGTCTACTGGGATTGTCCGTGGAGTAGCAGACCGAATTCCTTTGAGGTTTCCGAAGTTGATGGAAACTATGCGGTTCAGGTCACGGGTGGGAGTTTGAAGAAAGGCGCGCTGGGATCTGTTACTATCGAGGTGGTGAAGATTGGTGAGGTTGAAGAAACTTGATGTGGTTTTGGGTGCATATAGGTGGAGGTAGAGGGGATTGACTAGGTGGTTTGCTGGGAAGGAGAGGAAGGAGTAACTCCAGAAGGCCAGGCTAGAGAGGTATCCGGGAAGGAAATTCTTGATAAGGGTTTAGTTGTGACTTGACTGGCGGCGCTGGCTCAAAGAGTTTGTTTCTGGCAGTTCTGGAGTTCTGGAAAGAGAGAGGGGCCGGCTTCAAGAGAAGTGTACTTTGGCCTTCAAATCTGACTGGAGCGAGAGACTGTTATGTGGTACAATCTTTTCTTACATGTTTCGATGTAGCTCTCAGTTCGAAATAGCTGAAATAACACCCCTCTATGGCATTTGCTTGGGGATACGATATCGATCGCTAGATCAAGACACCAAGACAATGTAGAGTACCAAATGGAATTTCGCGGAAGGTTTTTTTTTCTTCTTCTTCTTCTTCTTCTTCTTCTTCTCAAACCTGTGGATTGTACTAGGACTACTCGAAAAATCCCATCAAACATTCGTCAGACATCCCCGAGCTTGAGTAAAGAATGCAGTGAGATAGATTATCATCTATAGTACGGACACAATTAGTAGCCAGTAGGTAGTGCAAAAACCTAACTACACCAATGAGATAAACCAATGAGGAAGTCCCTCACTTCAACACAGCCACCGCTTCCTACTCGCCTTGACCGCTTCACCCAGCTATCAACCAGAAGCGTGGCCCAAGGCGCTCCATCCTCTCTTCCAAAGTTTCTTGTATCCTGAATGATGATCCACGCGTCGTTTGCGCTCCTCAATCTCCGGAGGCAGGTACGCGAGGATCCCCCACTGCGCCCAGTTCTTCTTGCCCACGCTCACTCCCGGTAGCCGCCAAATCACTCCCAACAAACTCGGCAGGTCTCTTCGAAGCAACGCCTTCAACCTCGGTAGACTTCCGTCCGTGGACAGGAAAACCCCTGTACCATCCAAAATCTCGCTGCCAACTGTCTCGCCCGTGTGTGGATGGAGATGGATTTTGTGAGAATACACCTCCACATAGCGTCCTCCATTTACCTCCTCAAATTCCCCTACCTCCCTCATCCCCTTCTTGTCCCTCTCCCACGCCGCGTCAAGATCAGCCACGGCAAATTTGGTGTTCCTCGGCTTGAGCCCATAGTCGACGAACCAGATGCGATCCCGTTGCAACGAGGGATACATCAGACCGCTCTGGAGTTCCTCAAACGCAGCAGCTGTCCTGTCATCATCATAAGATCAGGCTGGGTCCCACTCGATAGCAATGTGGTCTTGGTAATGGCCCAGCTTACCTTATCCAGGTGGCGGAATCTGGGCTGGTAGGTATTATTAATGTCCCCGGGGCCGGTTCGGTTCGCCGCAGAGAACCCGTCCCCATCTGGAAACGCGCTGGAAGACGGGAGAGGGGTCCCATCCGGAAATCAGAACCCCTTCATTTCGGAATTGGTGCATAGGTCGGTAGATGAAGAGATCTCGCCCTTGGAATACGGCAAGAGAGTAATGGCGTGCTGCTTCGTGTCGATAAAAAGCCGCCGTCGTGAAAGGCTGGTTTATGTTGTTGAGCGAGCTAAAGGCCTTTTGGCTTACACTGCGCGACTCCTTGCAAGCGGTCAACAGTCCGCCGTCGAGCAAATAGGTTGAGCAGACTTTGGGGTGCTCCTGGGAAGCCGATGATAGAGAACTCGAAAGCGTGGTGGCATTGAGATTCGCGAGGACCACGTAGGTATTTAAAGAAGATACCCAATCTTGTCGTGGAAGCCTGTCATTAGTCTCGCGGTCCACTTGTTGTTGTTGTGTTATTGTCTCCACGACGTTGAAAATCTGGACGCCTGGGCGATCAAGCGGCCGAAGAGCGAAGGTCCATATCATGCCCCTTAGATCCTCTGGAAGGTAGGTAGGGAAAGAGGTGGAACTCGGTTAACTTCGCCATCATGTATTCCTTTCGTTGTTGTTTGGCTCCAGTCCGGGAAAGCTGTCGTGGAAACACGCTCGGATCTGAAGAGCGTTTATGTCTGAGATAGAGACTCCCAGGAAGGATGTCGAAATAGGCAAGGAGTTTGCAATGAGGCCGGGAGTTTCCAATGCCCGCTGAAGCTGAATCAGGCACGAACAAAAGGCTTGGTAGGTACCTATACAGGTAGATATGTCGTCACCTGCTTGTGCCAGTGCGATGTAGCTATCCCTATCTAGTCAACGTGTCAATTTCAGGAACCCTCGTAAGTGGCGAGAATGCCTGTTGTCCAAGACTTTAGGTGAATTGGAAATCAATCCAGGAGTTTTCTTCTGGCATATGTTTTGCGGAACAAGACTCTAGGTATATGAGAAGTGCGGATAGAGAACTGGGACGAAGTAGCTCTGAGAACAGTGAAACTACTCGACTGGATGAATCGTTGAACAGGGGAGGAAATGACCAGTCTTAAGTAGTTCGGTCAAAACTCCAAAGCTCGGGCTCCAGCTTTTGCTTGTCGGACACACGTATGCTGGCTAATATCCCAGGCGTTATTCCGAGTCTGTGCATGAAAACGCACGCGGATTATGCCGGGTGGTGGCCAATATAGTGTCTCAAGGACTGGAAAGACAATCATGTGTGCCATTACATGCTGCTTGCTGTGCTTGTACATATGTTCTCAGATATAATTCTCGAATTCTTGTGGCCCGTAGTGCTGCAGGATCACAAGCCCTTAGGTAGAGGTAAGGTCTCCTATATCAAGTTCGCGCTCATGACAATTGTGCCTAGTTGAAGGGCCATCTTTGCTTGAACTCGCCATGGTCGTTTCACTAGTAGCCCCTAGCAGACAAGAACATATATAAACAGTGGTAATATGGAACCTCGGTGCTCTGAACATTGCCGTTGTTGCCTTTGCTGACAGTGGGTGCCCGACCACTTCGTCTGTGTCGGATCCATTCCCGTCTCGGCTCTCCTTTCGGACGACACTGCGGTGTGGCTTGCGTCTGGTGAATCCAGCAAGCCGTTACCAGATTCAAAACAAAGATGCGCAAAGGCCACAACACCGCAAGGAACTCTCAAAGATGAGACAACACGATACTCGTGTGGACTCGAAGCGTCTCCCGAGATCAGACCGATGCGAATGAGGGCAGGGGCTGCTTCAAGCTTCCACGAGCATGCCCGTCTTCGCCTCATCCTCGCTTGCACCAAACTCGCTAAATAAACGTCGCTAGACACTCAAATTCACCATAAACAGTCCAATCTGGCGGGTGTCCCGGGCCAATACAATGAAGAAGCTCATACGGCTCAGGATGCATATACCTCCAAGCTTGCTGCTGATCGCAGGAAATCCAGCCCATGGACTGATTGGACCAGTAATACCACGTTTGCGAAGAATCATGCACACACAAATGGGGCGAGGGGTAGTAGTAACTGATCTGGTCCAGATAGGGATCGTAGTGAGACCAAATCGGAACGGGACGGTAGTAGGTCCAACCCGCCTGCAGATAACGATCCGCCCACCAGGCTGGTGAGGGTTGGTGGAAAGTCCAGCCGGGCATTTTGTGGTGATGGGCGATATTTACTAGCACTTGCTGCCATGGGTTAGGTACCCGGTCCCCTATCTGGTGCCCATATGTAGCGTTTGTTTGCACAAGCTGTGGATGGTGCCCGTTTTTCCGGTTTTCCTCCGCGGGTGCTTCTTCGTGCGTCGCGCGATATGTAGACTCCTGGATGGAGTGCCTAGGACCCAAGTTGGCTGAAGACATGTCTGAAGATACCGAGTCGGAGCTATATCCGTCGTCTTCTTCCTGTTTTTCTGCTTCCTTCTCCATCTCCTCCAACTTCTTCAGCTTCTCTTGCTGCATTTCCCGCTTTCGCTTTTTCTCGTGCTCGTTTGTAGACTGGCTGGAAAGTCTCCCGTTTTGCGTTGTCCGAAAGTGTTCAGGATCAGGTACCGTTGCAGAAGTGGGCTTGGGTTCCTTGGACTTTTGGACCGTTTGCCCGTGGCGCCACGTCGCAGAAATCCTATTGTCTTTGGTGTCGGAGCTTCCCATTTTGACGTGTTCGAGATGGGTGTAGACGAAATGGGTGGTGTCGATAATAATTCCTAGTTTCGAAATACCAGAGAGTAAATCTTGATGGATCGAGAAGAAAGATGGGATGAAGAAGGGAATGTAGGGGGAAAAGGGGGTTTTGATATAGGGACGAGATGTTGGTGCAGAGCACAGGTGTATGTTTTGCATGGAGTCAGGCAGTTGGGGTACCCCGACGGACTGTCACGGACGCAGAAAAATAACATAACACAGAATTACTGAACGCATGCACGCTGTCGGTGATGCAGGTTTCATATTTTTGGGCCTTGGTGTTTTGCAGCTTTGGTTCATGTGGGCCATAGACTGCCTGATTTTGTAAAATCCGGACAAAGTGCCGCTTTGAGCCGAGGTGCATGAATCAAGGAAAAGTCATCTAGAGCAATCCACGGGCTTGTGGTTTCCGAGATGTTTTCCTTCCCTCTGCTTGTTGAGACCAACAGTCTCTTCTGTGGCGGGATCATGCGCTGCACTCCAATGGGAAAGTTAGAGAGAAAAAAAAAGGTGGGAAGGTGGAAGTAATGAAGTGAAAGGGGCATTCTAAATATCGGGCAGGTCGAGCACAGATTAATTCGCTGCTCTGGTAAGGCGGCTATCTCTTTCCCATCTGATCCAGCGATCCATCCATCCATCTCCCAACCTCTCTTCCTTCCTGTCTCGAGGTATCAATCTTTCTTCACCCAATATGCGAAAACAAGTGTGATTTCGCAGCCATGTCATCCGCTTACTCCCACGTCGTCAAATCAGGACAATGTCCAAGATAATCTCCCCAAGAAAAGCACAACTTTTCCATCTTACCCGGATGCATGTCGTACTCCGGCTGATCAACATATGGATGAACTGTACAGTCTGACGAGGCTACAAACACAAATTCGGCTGGGAGCTCGATACTGCTGACGCAGCCGTAAAGTCCGCTGCCTGCGTCCATCGTCACTCTGGAAAACCGGGTGGCGTTATCCACCGCCTCGACCGGTTTTGTCTGCATTATGCCATTCAGCTGCATGTTCTCCGATTCGATGTTCTCCAGCTCCAATCCGTTGTCATGGGCGGCAGCTAGGGGGGCTAGATTCCAGGTTCGGAGTCACAGTCTCCTGCTCGCCCTTCTCCAGCTCCTGGATTTCTTGATTGAGGACATGATGAATGGTTGAGGCCCTGAGGGAAGCAGGAGCAATGTGGGATGACGGACTGCAAGGATGGCAGCAAATCAAATAGACTCCATTCTCAATATGAACGCTAGCTGTCGCGGGGATACTAGAATGTGCATGATCTTTGCAGTGAAGGTGTGAGAAGGTTAAATCGTCAGTGCCTCTGCTTTTGGGCAAAGAGGAGTGAAGGATGGCAGCTGTTGTGCTCTTGCGAACACAGCACGAACTTACAAAGCATGCGTGCTAGTTCCAGTCTTATGGTTCGGTTTTGTTTTGTTGTGGGGAGTTTGGTGTTGAAGGTCGCACCCAACACCAAGTCTAAATGTTTCTCATTCAAGAAAACAGGCCCAGACATCTCAATAGTAGTCTTTATCTATCTCCCTTCATTCCAGCCTTTCCACCTTACTTTTCATCGCATATTGAAACAGTGCCGCTCTGAGGTGTCGGCTGCAATAGATCCTTTAAAGTATGGTATGTTGGAAGGAAAAAAAAAAAATGAAAAAAACCTAAAATTCAACAAAGGAAACCAATTGACACTGACAAGTTTTATCCTCATGTCAGCACATGTGAGTTGATACCATGAGGTAGCCATCACGACACACCCGTACGGGGAACTGGACGTCGTGAGACAGAATCGAGGGACGGCTCGCCTGTGTCATGGCGTCCCGGCAACATCACCCATTGATCGATACACCCCCTTTTCCCCTTTGCATCTGAAGTCTCATCAGCAGCGTTCAGTTGCGATGGGTTATGAGTACGCTCAATTGGAATCAAAATGGAAATAGGGCTGAATAATAAGGTAATTGTACAGGATGATACCTTGCCGGGAAGCAACCCGGACAGCGCGGCGGAAATTGTTAGTGGGCTTAGGTAGCGGGTTGGATTCCATGCTCGATGCCCTATCTGCCTGCCACTTTCCGATCCCACACACGGGTAAAGTATATTTCAATCAAATGACAGTAGAGTGTGATTGGTTATGCGATATCCTGAAGGCAAAAAGGTGGTCATCTTCACGAGTGTCCTCGATGAGTCGGAGTTCCCGTCTGTCTGCACACGCTCTGGGGCTCAGGGCCGTGTGCAGTGTGCTTTGCTGCTGTAGCATGGAGTCCCGTCCAGGCTTCCACTGGCTGCCCCTGCCCCTGCATCTTGGAGCCAGGACACCCAGCCTTCCCATTCCCACGGAAGATGGCTGCGGAAAGTCGCCATATTTCCTGCCAGATTGGGAGTTTCCAGATGAGATCCGCGCTGTTGCTGGTCGTGTGTTGCTTGCTATGATGAGTGGAGGAAGGTTTTGAGAGGATTTGGACGGATTGCGTGAAAGCTTGGCGGGCGTACCCTCTGGGCTCAAGCTCGAAACGTGGGGGGCTAACAGCGTGCACTAACAGCTACTAGCAAGTCGTCCTGCGACTGGGCTTTATGCCGGATACGAAGATTGTTAGTGAATCTTATCCGTGGCCATCCTAAGCTCAGCTCGCCATGACCTCGGCCCAGCTTGGTCATTGTTCCTTGTCCATTTCCCCTCCAACTGAAGTCATGTCCACGACGACTACCATTTGGTCGTCGGATTGTAACCAGCCGACCAACCAGCCCACCATTCGCGCACGCGACACACACACCCCTCACACCCATCCGTCAACTCGGGAAAACCGATGCCGACATTCAACAGCCCTACCCTATCACATCTGACGACCGGGCTTAAACGCCCTTCCCCTCATGTGAATTCTGTGCGTTAACGTTAATGACGGCATACATACCTGCCTGGCTGCCGCTTAAGGGACTTGTAAAAGCTCTCGTATCCCCCGTCTACTATTGGCCCGCATTTATCTTGACCAAGTACCTCTTTTATCAACAAGAAGAGGTGAAGAGTGGGGTTTTTTGCACGTCCGTGACATGACCTCGTTGCATACTTATCTAGTGTACACCATTCACACCTGGGTTGTGATGGACCTCTTCGTCTTGGCTACCAAAGCGCAGAATCTTCATTCCATCCTTCACTTCAACCTTACACCACCCTTTTATATTGAGTGCTGTTTTTTTGGTTCTTGTACATGGTTCACGGTTGAGAGCAGATCATCATCGTTCATCACAGCATTCCAGACGTATCTATCACTGTTTATTTTTCCAGCCATCCGTTTGTCATCATCAAAGTTTACCTTGCCTTGCTTATTGCTCACTCAGTTCACTTCTCCGAGAGCTCCCATCAGCGAAAGTTACAGCTACTATCAAGCACCAAGCATACCACACATGTACCACCCATGATCTTCTAAAGTCAACATGTCCCGCTACGATAGACTCCCTGACTCCATAACGGACATCAACCCCTACCATGGCGAAGACCCCTACGCAATGATCTCATCATCCTCCTCCTCCTCA
Source organism: Neurospora discreta FGSC 8579 (assembly GCA_009805215.1). Classification (NCBI taxonomy): domain Eukaryota; kingdom Fungi; phylum Ascomycota; class Sordariomycetes; order Sordariales; family Sordariaceae; genus Neurospora; species Neurospora discreta. Next base: position 155,561 of record RANX01000063.1, on the reverse strand, counting down.
TCATCCCCAGCGTCTGTCGACTTCATTGAAAAGGCTGCCAGGTCCGCCAAAGGTCACAACAACCTCACCATCCCCGACCTCTCAACCTTCCAACCCTCCGCCCTCCGCTCCCTAACCACCTCCCCTTTCTCCGAGCACGAACTCCTCTCCCCCTCATTCCAACACATCCGTCGGACCCTCTCCCGCTCTCCATCACCCTCAAGATTCTTCCAATCATCGCATACCTCGTCTCTAAAGTCCCAAGTTATCAACTTCCTCCACCGCAACCGGCCCCTCTTCCAAGTAGCCTTTGCCCAGCTCTTCGGGGCCTTGATGAACCTCTCTGCTCGTCTTCTCGAACTTTCCGGCGAAGGGGAAGGGGGCAAAGAAGGAAAAGCCGGGATGCACCCCTTCCAGATCCTCTTTGCCCGAATGTTCCTGACTAGCGTCCTCTCGCTTCTTTACATGCACTGGAAAAAGGTCGAGTTTGCGCCGTGGGGAAGGAGGGAGGTACGGTGGTTGTTGGTTTTGCGAGGTGTGACTGGATTTGTAAGTATCCCCTTTTTTTCCTTCGTTTTATCTATGTTCATGGGCGCTCTGTAACGGGAAGCTTGTCGGGAAATCCAGGCGGGAGAAGAACAATTGGAACAGGGGAGGGGGGAGGGGGGAAGGAGAATCCATCTTGAACCCATGATTCCCAAAGTTACATGAAAATTAACACAAGACAACAAAACAGTTCGGCATCTTCCCCCTCTGGTACTCCATGCTCTACCTCCCCATCGCCGAAGCAACCGTCATCACCTTTCTCGCCCCCTCCCTCTCAGGCTACCTCTCCCACCTGCTTCTCAAAGACCCCTTTACCAAAAAGGAGCAAATCGCCAGCTTCGTCGCCTTGGCGGGCGTCGTCCTCATCGCCCGCCCTATTTCCTTTCTCTTGCCCTCCTCCTCCTCCTCTCCACCAGCAACAACAACCGTCTCTTCGCCTTCCTTCAGCTCCAGTCCAAACAACGTCACATCCCCCGCCTCACCCACCAGTCATATCCCAGACGAGGTGCCCCCCTCCCTCCGCCTCCTAGGCATCGCCTCCGCCCTGCTCAGCGTCCTCGGCGCATCCGCAGCCTACACCACCATCCGCGCCCTCGGCCCCTCCACCCACCCCTTGATCTCCGTCAACTACTTCAGCCTGTGGTGCACCTTCGTCTCCCTACTAGCTTTGCTTCTCTGTCCTGTGCTCGACATCGGACAGGAGGCCACGGATCTGGTACCCGCTATTCGCTGGGGCCTGCCCAGGGGGTTTTATCAATGGGGGTTGTTGGTGGGGTTGGGAGTTGCTGGGTTTGTGATGCAGTTTCTGTTGACTTCTGGGTTGGGGGCTGGGCCGGGAGATCATAAAGACGGGGATGGAAAGGGGAGGGGGAGGGGTGAGGATGGGAGTGAGCTAGAAAGTGGGGGTGAAAGGACAAGGGGAAAACGAATGCCGATGACGAAGGGAGCAACCAAGTCGAATCGGGCGACAGCCATGATTTATACGCAAATGCTGTTCGCGGCCGGCTTTGATAAGTGGGTGTTTGGACGGACGATGAGTGGGTGGAGCGTGGTTGGGTGTGGGCTGATTGTTGGGAGTGCGTTGTGGGCTGTTTTGGGCAAGGAGACGACAAGTGTGAAGAAGGAAGGGGTAGAAAGGGGTGGACACATACACGAGGAGGGTGCGGATTTGGAAATGGTTGGGGGTATGAGGGAGAATACCTCTAGGAGGGGGAGTGGCGAAGAAGAGGAAGGGGAGCCGATGTTGAGAGGGACAGAAGTAGTAGAAGAGGAGGGTGCATCTAGGGGCCAACGGACTGGTGATTGATGTGGTCTGGTCCTGAGCAGCCTTATACTTCTACAGATTACCTAGGTTGCGTACACACTTAAAGCAGATTGGTCAAATGTACAGCTGCATCGTAGATTCTTCCACTCCCATCCAATTTTATCCGAAGTGAGGAGTGCGCAATTATTTCCAGATCTGGTATCTCGATGCTCATTGAGGTAGGTCCATGCTGCGTCCAGTTTCAGGCTCTCGGTGGGACTTTCACGTCTTCTTCAGCACTACTTGTACCCATGACTAACTACCATTCCGTATACGCGGATCTACGGGACTCCGCAAGTGATATATGTATTCTTAACTCTAAATATCGAGCTTTGAGCAGGCTCGCGACGGCTTATGTCGATCATTGTCTTATCCCCCTTATCCACCTACCCACAGCTGACATGACACACGCTTCTGAGTGGTCAAAGGTAGGATACGATCCAGACCCTGTGGCGGCATGTCAGACTGCCCATGATTATACAATGGCGCTCAAATAGTTTGCCGTGCTGCAAAGCTCAAATAAGCGAGCTTAAACTGACGACCATATAAGCTCACATTCATGGTTTTCACTACCAGAAAACGACTCAAGACTTGACTACTGACAAGCTCCATCCGCCGTGCATCCGCTTTATCTGGAAAATAAGTCTCTTTGTCCAAGCCACGCTATAGGTAGAACTCCGTTCTACCTCTAGAATAGCCCGTCTATCTCTGCGCCTGCGTGTATCATCACTGATTTACCTTAATAAAAATGCCAACCAATGACGCCTTCGGAGTAGAGGTATCCAACGCCTCCGACAACATTCAGAAGCCCAAAACACACGTTTTGATCATTAGCGCCGGCATTTCCGGTCTTGCCCTCGCTCAATCCCTCCAGCGCCATTCGATCTCTTTCACCATCTTCGACCGCGAGCCAAGTCCATCAGCTCGACACAACAAGGGAAACTTGGGTTGGGGATTGACCAATCACTGGTCCCTGGACGCTCTTCGCTCTCTCCTGCCTGACGAATTGGTGCAGCGACTGCCGGAGACATATGTCGATAGAGAAGCCGTTGAGGTTGGCCGAACGGGAACTTTCCCCTTTTATGATTTGAGCACAGGGGAATTGAAGGCTTCTGTGCCACAGGTGGAAGAGAAGAGTAGGGTAAGGATTGAAAGGAGAAGATTGAGGGAGTTGCTTGGAGTGGGTGTCGAGGTGAAGGTTGGTGCTTTTTTTCGAGAGCTACGTTGCTGAGCAGATGCAATCATTGTCAGTGGCGCGGAATGATGCTAACCGGATCTTTCAATGGGGTTGTGTTGTAGTGGGATAAAAGCGTTACCCAAGTCGATATCCAAGAGGACTCCATCACCGTGACATTTCAATATGGGACATCAACCTCGGTAACTTTTCTCGTAGCTTGCGATGGTGCCAACTCAGTGATTCGCCGTACTTTGTTCCCGGAGGAGCATTGGCCGAGGTACCGGATTCCATTGAGAGTGATGGGTGTCAGACTTGACTGCTCAAAGGAAGAAATTGAGCCGATAAGGATGCTTGATCCGTTTTTCTTGCAAGGGAGTTGTCCTACGACGAGGTTGTATGTTTACATCAGTGGTAAGAACGAATTCCAGATTTCGCTAGTGAGATGTCTCGGGTGAGGTGTCGACATGAAACATACATTTAGTCCTCGATGCGCCCGGGAACAACCCTGATAAGCGGACGGACAAGTATACTGTCCAGGTCGTCGTCTCGTGGCCCATCATTCGCAGCGGCGTGCTTGGGCAATCGTCACCTGTCCCGGTTCCAGATACTAATGATGAGAAACTGGGGCTTCTCAAGAGGTTTGCTGAATCATGCAGCGAGCCCTTCAAATCACTCGTCTGTGATGCTCCTGAAGGCATTGAAGTCAAACGCCTCGACCTGACGGACTGGGCACCGCCAAAGGGTCTGCGAAGTACAGGTCGAGTGGCGCTTGTGGGAGATGCCTTGCATCCTATGGCCACGTGTAAGTTTGTTGTCGTTTCCATGGGAAGTAAAAGCGACTGACCTAACACCTGCGTCTAGACCGCGGTGAGGGCGCCAATCATGCCATTCTGGACGTACTAGAGTTTGGGCAACAGGTACTCCCGCATCTGGAAGATACGACTGTGGAGTTGCAGAATGCCATCGACAGGTACGAGGACTTGGTGATTGCCAGAGCGCGCCCGGCCGTGTTTGCTTCTCGACAGGCGTGTATTGATGCACACGGGTGGGAACGAATCAGCGGCAACAGTCCTTTATTGAGCAGACGAACTCTAAACGTGACTTTGAGGAGGAAGATGTTCGTATATGGTCCGACTGAGTAGCGGTGGCAAAGAGTTCAAGATGAAGCTCCAACCATCCGCGGAGAGAAGGATGAAAGGAATGTTGTCGGTGGGGAGGTTCGAAGCGTGGTACTCATAGCAAGCCTTGGGCAGAAAAAAAAAAAAAAAAAAAAAAAAAAAAAAACCCTCAATCACCCAGTCACAGCAGATCAGGAAGAGAATCCTACAATTTTCGCCCATTGGGTAGTGTACGTAGTGTAGGTTTCGTGCTTGCCATCCTTTATCCTCAAATTTGCTCCTTCCCTTACACACCCTTCTCTTCCGTAGGTACTTCAGTAAACCTCAAGACCCCTCGTGCGGAGTCAAGCGGTCTAAGCACTCCGGCACTTGAAACTCCTGACCTTCTCATTGAAGTTGACGCTACAAACGCTGTTGGCGATAGTTTTTAAGTTGAAGGAACCGGGAAACAAGGAGTCCAAGGGGCGGCAGCCGTTTTTATTATGTCGTGAAGGGTGGGTAGGTAGACTCATTATCGTCAGGTGATTGTGAATCTTGGACTTCAGGGAGAGAGGGAAAGGCACTAGCGAGGTTACCACATGTTGAAGTTGTCCACCTCCCGTCCCCCCTCTTCACCCACCAAAAAAAGAGAAAAAAAAAGAGAAAAAAAAAGAGAAAAAAAAAGAGAAAAAAAAAGAGAAAAAAAAAGAGAAAAAAAAAGAGGAAAAAAAAAGAGGAAAAAAAAGGGGGAGAAGGAACCACGGAAATATTTAGACCTCAACAATACTCAAAACAGACGTTTTGTCAGAGAGGAAACCAAGTGCCTCCCGCACATACAATGAGAGAGGAGAGACTGCGGTCGTCACCGACCCAACTACTAGTCTGGCCCTCACTGGCTTATCTATGGGAGAGCGGACGGGATCCCGAGTTTTCCAGTGGGTATGGTCGTATGTATCAACAACATTCAGATCTTGAGCCTATAAGTGCCAAATACCCTCTTGTGAAAATGTCGGCACCGCCTATTGTTCGATGGAAGAGAAGCAGGTACGAGGGAGACACTCAGCAATCGTTGTCCACATACTGCAGTAGAAACATCCAAACCATCTCGACTGCAGCTTTGATTGATTGGTCTCCGGGTATCTTCGACGAGCTGGGAAAAGAAAGGAAGCAAATGAAGCAAAAGGTCAGCCATTGGGGGGGGGGGGGGGGATGAACAGAAGATAGGATAGGAATGTGACATCGCCAGCGTAAATAATTTCCCGCCAAAATGCAGGGGCAGCCAGATAGCATCCAAAAAAGAAATGGGACTCGCGGTCTCTATGTCATCATTTGCTTTAGATTCTCGTGCACGACCTTCGGTCCAGCTCACTGATCTGTGCTTGACCAGACTCTTTCCAGACCCCGTCAATTCAGGCCCCCCTTATTATATCCATGTTCGCGAACCATTCCGAAGCGCACGGAGCTGAAATGGGGAAAGTTTACGCGTTGAAAAATACCTCTATGTTTCGGCCTTGACATCTCATGCCTCGTTTTAGTGATTTCCCGATTCTTTTAGTTGTCTTCCGATGCATCGCCGTTCCCAGCTGATGCCAGAGAAAGGTAATCTTTATCCCAACACCATCATCGGCCTTCAAAATAAACTGAACGCTCGGGTTATCTGTTCACAGTGTGAAATGTAATGTGCCTTCCCCGCCTCCGCTTGTGGCTTTTGTTTCACTGCGTTTTCTAGCTGCTGTTGCCCTCCTGAAAGATCACGGAAGGAACTCTCCTTGTTAGGCAAGGTCGAGTCAAGAACTGCGCGCCCTCAAAATGTGTTCGTCCCCCGCTCTGGTTGTTTTGCACTCTTGCACTGTCTTTGCATATCACATCTTTTCTGTTACACGTCGATACAACGCAGATATCATCTCCGTGATAATCACTTATTGATCAAAAACAAAGCCCCATCCCGCATAATCTCGAACTGCACGGTCCGGCATCATGGCGCAATCTTCTCAACTCACAAATCTCTACGCACCGATCAACTGGGTCGCCGAGGAGCATACCATCTTTGGACCTTTAGCTATCCCTTTCATCGGCAGCTGGGCTGAGAGAGTAGTTAATGAAAATTACTGGGATTGTTCCGAGCCTTTCATGAAGCTGATCGCGAGATTCAGGCTGCTTGCTCGTTACGCTGAGAGCTCTGAGAATGGACCCAGCACCTTGGGCCGAAACAGGATTGTGCTCGAAAAGCTCAAGAGAACCCTCGGTATGCGCGTCTCTCCGTTACCCTCTTCCCTTCCGGTTACCAGCTTGTAGAACGATGGGTATTTCCTGATACATAGATACCTACCTTACCATAGTCCTATGCTGACCTCCTAGGATACTAGCCAACCCAAGAACCGTCAAAAAGCCTCCTCCGCTCCGGACAGATACAAAGGCCGACACTTGGTATCGGGCAAAATCCCGGAATTACAAACCCTTTCAGTTACTGGTGGACTGCTTCATCTAGAATATTGCAAACATGTTCACCGCAAGGCACAGAGAAGAATTCATCAAGGAGTGCCAAGGCACTGAATACTGGTGTAAAAACGGAAACTGGCTCAAACCTCGTTCTGCTCGACCCAAGGTGGGAGAACCTGAGCTTCCGACTCCACAGGAGTATGGTAATGTCCAGCGGCCATATGGCCGTGTTGGCATTGGTTCAGGCAAATATAAACCGTCTATCCCTCTCCTTGTCCCGCCCTTTAAACCTTACAAACTACCTACGATAGAGCCGCCTATTGAAGCTCGAGGACCCCCTTCAAGATTCGATACCAGGCTGTTACGTTCGGGACCGGATACCTATCGTAAACGGCACGAGAGGCCAGGTGATGCCAATTGTGGGAAAGCGGAGTAAACCTTGGTTTCGGGATATTGGTACAGTTGGCTGGTTGTTTGGTTGGTGGGTAGTCCCTGGGGTTACGTCGGCTTGTCTTATTGCTGACTAAAACGCATACAGTCATTGCCAGTGTTTTGCACCTGGAGTTTGGGAGCTGTTCGGGCGGCGTATATTTCAGTGTTTGCTACTTGATGACCTATGCGAAGGTACAATTCCCGAGGTTTCAAACTTCCATGGGTAGGTAGATGTAGTTTCTTTGAGGGTAATAGTTGCGATTTTTGGGTACTGCATGCTGGCCAATAAGTACGCTGCGAGCGTCGCTCACGTCCATACTCGCACACGCTTTTTCCGCCAATATCTCACTGCCTTGTAGTCAATACGATTAGCCGAAAAAGGAAGAAAAATTACCGCAGTGTAGTAGCACAGTATCAGACAAATCCCTATACCTATCTCCTCAAGACTCGCTGTTCTATTGTCGTGATAGTCTCAGTCATCTATTCCTGCTTCAGTACCAAAATCCCAACCTACCTGCCGCGCACTAGGGCCGAGACGATCCCTCCCAAGCCATCAGAGTCCGAGTCTCAGTCCTGCAGTGAGTAGGCAACACCCATCTCCCGGCGTCCCAGCCAGCAGCGTAATTTTGCTAATAGATAGGTACGTAGCAAAGCACACCTACTTACCTACCTACAGATCCGCTCACGAGATCAACCGTGCCGTTATATAAGTCAACAAGGACTATCGGTAGCAGGGAGAGCAAGACGGATCATGTGGCAAAGCTGAAATCGTTGTGTGGAATGATAGATGGATGGGGAGAGGAGGTCCTTCAAGAACTCCAGGCCGTCATTGTAGGTAAGGTAACTATCGAGAGAAGTTCCCCAGAAGTAAGGCGTTGATTACGAAAGGTGTGTGTTGCTTGCGAGAGGGTCGACATTCAGCAGTGTTTGGTCTAGAGCGTGCCTAGAGGTAGGAAGGATAGAAACTCAAAGGATAAACGAAAAGTTAAGCCGCGCGGAAGGAAAAGGAAACGAACAGAGAATAGAAAACGAACAGGGAACAATTACCTAGGAAAGAGAGAAAGAGCCACAAAGATAGAACACACGACTTGTTATAGATATCTGAAACATCTTAAGACCAAATTGTCAATATCCCCCCCCTCAAGCATCCCGTCCGTGTTCTAGCAAAAGGAAAAAAAAGAATGGGCATCGGTTGTTAATCGAAGAAGCGTTGTCTGTGTGACGGTCCGCTGGTCGGGTGCGTCTGCACTAGGTACAAGGTAAGATCTATCATTGCCTGTCAAGGCGACGTGTCAGCACGTTGTGAGAATATGACTTGGGTTGATTTGAATTTGAACGTACCTGTTGCGACTAAATAAAAGGTAGGTACTATTACCGATCTCGGCTCCCACACACAAGTGACCATCGTAGCCAAATTTGCCAACGGCCCCATCCGTCACTCAGCCGTACCAAGACTGAACCCTCCTCTGCTTGGAGGGGATGACTGCCTGATACAAGCCCTTGTAGCTGTGAATATGTCTGCGTCGAAATAAGTAAGGCAGGTAGTTGAGCCGGCTGATGGGATAAAGCATTTGAGTACATGCCAGCCTAGGTACCTAGCCTAGCATAGTTTGATCCTGCGTCGCAGACTAGGATCATCCCATAGTGGATGACTTACATGCGGATTATACCAATATTTGAGCCCGGCGGACCCTACCACGTGGTGGCAATCTCCAGCTTCCATGTTCTCGGACCGCTCTACCTCGTCTAGAATAAGAAACCAGCTGGTATAGAACATCTTTCTGGTCCACTAGCAAGAGGCAGTCCCATTGCTCGGTCACTATTCGTTCATGCATAGTGGTCGATAGGTTTAGATTGTCAGGACCAATGTTTCGGAAATCTATCCTGGTTCTGCTGGTACGTGCGCTCGTTGGCGGATGATAAACCTCGGGTACGAAGAACCCCTTTCCGCTATCTTGATGCTCAATGGCAAATGTCATCTTGATCACCTGGCCTACCACCCAGAGGTAGTTGTTCAGATGCGGTAGAATACTCGTGGGCTCTTGGCCGAATGGTGGTTCTTTCAAAAGATGTGTAAGTGGCATAAGTGTTCCGCCCTTGGCATGGGTGACCTGGTTCGTGATCCAAACACTCGCGCGGGCTCTGGGTCTGGGTCGTGAACGTGCATAAGGGTCTTCTTCATCGTGGGGGGACATTAGTGACGGGAGTGTGATTCGCCCTTCCCAGCCGAGCCATGACCAGCTGGGAAAGGCAGATATTCTCTGTGGAGGTATTGTCCCGTCGTGGGCGGGATACCAGGCGAGGCTACCGAGAAACCGCCATAGTGCCAGTTCAACAACTAACGTTCGTGAACTCGCGGCCAACTCAAAATGGCCGAGGATGGGAATACCCATGTATGTGTAATTTGATATGCGAGAAAGCAAGCCAGTTATAGCGTTCAGGTTATCGGATGGATAAGTTAAACGACGGCCACTGTAATCTTCAATAAACTTGATGAGGTCGCGTCTGGACACGCGGATCTTGCCTGCTGTTCTTCCCATTGGTCTGATTGCTGTGAGGTAGTTCGGGGGGCTAATCCGCGAGGCATTTTCCGGCACTGCCCAAGGACTATCCTCCGTTCCGGGGAGAGTACATTCATGCCACACAGCTACCGGGCAAATGAACTCCACCTGGTAATCAGTGAAAAATCAGGAGACGACGTGATAAGAAGGCTTCTTGATAAGTCCATCCTCTTGTCAGCCAAACTGAGGCGTTGACCAACTGTGCAGAACTGAGAGCACTTGGTCGAATCGCAGAAAGCGGATGCTCGGAATGTGCCACGGAGGGGTACGGCTTTCTTGCTAGGTTCCTGACACCTGGCAGACCAGAAGCAGAGTCTGTCGCGGAAAATGCCACGATCGTTGCACAAGCACCTTCGAATATAGCAGTCATGTTTCCAATTTGGGCGTGCTTATCGTCCGCATCGTTTTGATCAATGCAATACTGATCGACCCACAGGTACCGCTCACCAAGGTTCGCTACGACAATCATTGCATCCTCAATGACATTCGGGATAACAGTAGGAAGCCGGCGTGCACCGCGCCTCGGGGCTGTTGCCCTGGTGGTCGTAGTATTCTCGCTGCCGGGTGCGGGCTGCTTGCCCCAAACATAACTGAGAGCGAAAAATCTCTCCGAGTTGTGTATCTCAACAATCTCGCGTGTATGACAATCAATGCATCGCACCGCAGGCCCAACCCCTTGCTTATCGGACATGTTTTTCGTCTTGGTAGCCGAGGCACATGTGATGTGATGATGAAGATCACATTGTTTGCACCATGCCCGTAGCAAAGGATAATTGATGGATGTTGTTGAAAAAGGCAAGGCGCTTAGGCTGGGTTCCTTGACGCTGAAAAATGGCGCTGCTGTAGAGGATTGGGGAATTATCCAATCTGGGTCTGATAGAGTCCTATCGGGGCCGACTTAAGCACGATACAGGTGTCGCATACGGTCCTTGAAGGGGAGGACACAGAGCACCCTAGAAGGAGAATAGTGCGAGGGCGAGTAGGCCGCCGAGGATGCATAATGGCTTCCCAACAACCACGATCGCAAGACGTAGACCTCTGTCTCTTCAGGGAGTTCGTTTTTTTTTTGGTCGCCATCGCATCGAATAGAAGAACTGACAAAGTACGCATGTTGTCTCCTTTTCCAGTTTTCCTAGATACAACCTTCGTTCGGACTCTCGAGTCATGTTTGCGGGTTTCTCAAAAAAGCCCCCAAAATCGATCTCTTCACATCGACTGCATAGTTCGACCGTTCTTTGGTTCGAAGTCTGAGGGATCATGCTTGAAATCATGGATAGCTGATGCATGCCTCTACCGGTGCTGTCAGTCGTCTCGCAGGCCTGCTGAGCCGATGGCTCGCGGTTCGATGGAATCGAAGATTCCATGTAGAAGATGTTATGGCGAGGGAGGCTGCTCGTGACGGATCCAGAAAGGGGGATGTTGAGGATGTCGAGAATTTTTCTTTGATAAGGCTGAGGCACACATTCATCGGATGTGGTTGCCCAATGGTCACCTGATCTCGAAGAATGGCTGTTGACAGGCGACGATGGTTGGCTGCATCATGACAGGTATCCATTGGTCACACTTGTCAGGCTTGAATGCCTTCAAGTTCGGACAATATAATGGAATGAGAGATGCACGTCTGATGGAGTTGTGATCTGCGCAGCACTTGGTCGAGCGGGTAGGGATCCCAATCACTCCAGCTGCTTTGATCATTATTCCTACTGCATCGCTTCCCACCCTGAGGTTTTTCTTTTGGCAAAATTGGAGAGTCAAAAACCCGGGCTCGCCGAGGAAGTCGTGGCCGGCAATCACGTGCGTTCCTGGCTAACTGCGCTGTGAAGGAAGTTGAGGACTCTGAGTCGTGACACATACAGTCAACGTCGAAGCCGGCATCCTCATTCATGGTCCAATGCACGAGTGTGAGCCGGAGGCAGAGGAAGAAAAGAAATGAAGGGTGGTGTTCACTTGAACAGTCACGATAGTATAGGACAGAAGGCGAGAGAATATTATCAATGTGTTCAGAAGGAAGGGAGGTAGTACAAGGAGGTATGTCCTGACCGGCAATCAGGCGGCCGGCCGACTGGGCACAAGCAGGGTGAATGGTGAAGACAAGTGATGAAGAAGCATGCACATAGCTGACTGACACCCTTCACCCTACTCGTGCCTACATAGACGAGACTATACGATATTGAAACGATGTCCCGATCTCAAGGGTGAATGTCTGGCCTGGCACGTCACGCCCATCAACAGAATCACCCACCCTCTACTCGCTTCTCTTGGGCTTATTCGGCAGACCATACCAACAAATCATCATAACCACAAACAACCCAATGACAATCGGATGCAACACAAAAGTGCCAACTGCCTGCGCCAACAAACCCGTCGTGAACGGAGCCGCCGCGCCTCCCGAGCTTCCAAACGCCGAAATCACACCCATCCCACTAACCTGCTTCTGCTTGCTGATATTCCGCATGAACACGGCTGCTGCACACGGGTACACGGGTCCCAGCAGCAGACCAACAATGGCCACAGCCACTGCATTTCCAATCAAGTTCGGCACCAGCCAGACCACCAGCTGGAAAGCACACGCTCCCACAACGACGATAACCACAAACAACTTCTCCCCAATCCGATGAGCAGGCGGAGCCAACAGGAACCTACCCAGCGTGATCCCGCCCCAGAAACCAGCGGTAACATAACCGACCGAGCCATCGTGCACATGGCGCGAGTCCATCAAAAAGGTATTCACCCAGCCGGAGATACTAACCTCGGCGCCTTGGTAGGCAAAGATGAACAGCGCACCAAGCAGGACGACACGATTCGACAGAGCAGAGACCATTGCCGTGACGTCAGCCCGCCAGTCACGTTTAGGTGCCACCGTTGCGCCCGACGGGCCACCACTTATACCCGCAGTAGAGGAACCCAAGTGGTGCTGCTGGGTATCCCGCTCGTAATCCCAAAACGCACACGTCGCACAGACGCCCCCCAAAGCCGCCAACCCCAAGCTCACGGCATAATACCGACTCCACACCACCTCGAAAACCGTCACCATGGCCGTCGCCAGCAGCGGGCCGACGGTACCTCCAATGCCATACGAGCCGTGCATCATACTCAACGCCGTCGTGGAATTGCTCAGCGATCCGCAGAATACGTTGCCCATGGCTAGGTTAATCGACATGCCAAACCCGACAAAGAAGAAGGACACGACGATGGCCGGGTACGGCGCGGTGGCGATCATGGGCATGTATCCCAGTGATATGAGGCCCTGGCCGACGGCAAGCGTCTTGGCGCGTCCCAGCCGCTCGCGGATGGCGTCGACGAAGAAGGCGCCGGCGATGAAGCCCAGAGCGTTGCCAACGAAGATGAGAGAGACGATGGCGTAGCCTATGTTGTAGTACCTTGATTGTTGCTGGTCAGTAGGTGTCTTTTGGGGGGGTGATACTGCAGAGAGGATTGGGAGAGGAAGCACGTACTCTTCGATGGAAGGGATCAAAGCACCCGGCGCGGAATCGCTCATGCCGTTACTCAGACTGATCAGACACATGGCCAGTAACCGCCAGCGGTTCATGTAAGGCTCCATGATGCTCTGCATCGCCTCGACGCCATCGATGTTTGCGCTATCATGGTTCACAGAGTCCGCCTTGGGGGTTCCAGGACGGCTTTGCTCCTCCAGCTCGGGGCCGACACTGAAGATGGTCGTCTCGGTGCGAGACTTGGGGAGATGGCCGGAACCTGAAGCAGAAGCGAAGCTGATCCGAGAGGTTGAAGCCGACTTGTTGGGTCTAGGGGTCCGGGAAAGAGGCTGGAGCTCGATACTCGCAGCCTCTTGTGGAGCTCCGGGGTAGGTCCTGGCTACGGCCTTTCCGGGAGCGGAGGGAAGCTTGAGAGCCGGTGCACTTTCGACGGCGATGAGGCCGTGGAGCATCATTGTGTCCATGATGAACGAACGAAGGTCAAGTACAACTATTTAGTCTAGATGCCAAGGTGCTGTGTGCTAGGCAGTTTGCCAACACTAACGGCCGATGGAAAGAATCAGCAAACAATGGATGAACACATTCTGTCCTCGGTGACAGGAATGATGGAGGTTCATAAAGGCGGCCCAAAGCGGGGGGGCTGCCGACTTCGCGATAACTGAAAGAAGCCAGTGAGAGTCTGGGCCCGTCTGGCTAAGCTTCGGGCCGCCATCGCGTAAAGGAAAAGGTCTTCCGGGCTCCAATCGTATTAGTCGGCGGCGCTAGGTTATCACGACGTGCAGACTGCAGACTGCAGCGGGTGAACATCGGCACAAAGGAAAAAGGACCCTCATCTCGTGACTCCCGTCAGCATGCAGGTACGTAATCCCGCGTATAAGTGGTCGACTAGGACATCTGTTCACTCGCAAATCACTCCTCTTCCGTTCATGATTGTGTGCTCATATAGTTTGCTTATCTCTGTGTTCTCTGATTGTCCTGCTGCACCGTCGAGTCCTCCCAATTTTTTTTCTCTTTTTCTTCTCGCTGTTCATCTCTTTGTCTGCTCTCTTGCGCGTCATCTTCTCCTGCTCAACCTCAGATTTGTCCGTCTCTCATGAGGAGAGGCTGTGCTTGTTATATCTAATTGGTAGCTGGTAGTGTCAATGATGAACAAGTAATACTGCTAACATCCTTTGCCTATCTGCGAACGTCACCAGGATTCTGCACGTCGATACCCAGTGATCGGGTTTTGAAACGGCCGAGTTAACAACGAAGCCGTTGTGATTATGCCATCAAAGGTGTAACTACAAAGTTTGATTATATTCGCACTCAAGGCAACACCATGAAACTCCATGGGAGTCATGGAAGCGGCGTTGATAGCACCTGTCTGGACAACTTGGGAAGATGAAGGCAAGAGCATTTCAGGCTAAACAAAGAAAAATTGGAGAATGCAATCCAGGACACTCATCACTGTCATCTGAATCATTGTCGCTAGAGGTAGCAGCAATATGACATCTTCAGCACACCAGCTTGGCACAAACAAGGACAAAATCAGCACGCAAAACCCTCGAGGTGTCCAACACACATACTCGGATGTTGGCATATTCCCGATACCCAACACAAATACAAAACACACCGACTGACGCTTAGCTGTGTCCCAGGAAACCATACCACCTCAGCCGAGCCCTTCACTTCTCCTCCAGCCTCAGCCTCCGTCTCGGGCCCAGTCCAGCCCATCCTCCATCCCTTCGCCAACACCTACCGAGCCTCGTTCCAGTCATTGCAGGCACTCACCGACCGCCACACAATCCCAGGCACGCAACCACGGGGGCATCAACATACAATAACCACGCTATTAATGGAAGATGTGCCAAAATAAAAAACCATAGAAACGTTTCCCTGCTCGACCCCCGAGTGCCCAAATATGAGCATGGAAGACCGAATATATTATAGCAATGTGTGCGAAGAGGGGCTGCGGAACCTCTACATGCGTTGGGATTTGTGCAGAAATGTACAGGTGGTAACGGTATCGATCGATACGCACTCGTACTGTCTTGAATGCACGAGGGGTCGGAACGCGTAGTGATGCACCAAGAGTTAGTTCAACTTGGGATTGGAGATCTGGATCCGTCAGTTATGTCTAGCGCTGGGAACAATGAGGAGAGGTTCATGGTTTGAAGCAAAAGGCAGGTCAAGAAGGGTTTTGGCATGAAATGGGCGGCAGATGGGTTTTTGGTTCTGTTCTTACCTACCGTGATGTGGTTGAATGTGACAAAGCAGTAAAGGCAGCATTTTATGTGATCGGCAAGAGAAAAAGACACAAGGTAGGGAATGTATCACAGACACACTCACGTTCATCATCATCATCATCATCATCATCATCTGCGACACATACAGCGGAATCGCAGCGACGCATCAAGACGACCAAACACACAAATAAGCTCAAGGAATCCAATATGGGCACGTCCATGAAGAGGTATACTCATCTTTCCAGACCCCATCCACCTTTGAAACAGAACACAAAGAAAATGTCCCAAGAACATTTATTTACTCTACCGATACTTTGTACACTTTAGACTCGAAACTGAAACCAGGCCCACCCGCAACCACCCCGAACCGTCCAGCTTTACCTGCAATCTCAGTCCCAATCTCGCCCTTCTTGGACATGAGCATGAGCTCGTCAGCAACGCAGAGAACCAGCGCACATCATGCACCGGGCATAGCCAACTCTACACAAGCTCTCACCGTCGCATCAAATTCGAACCCTGATCAGGCAGCGATCCGTCTACGATCCACACCAACCAAATAGAAAGAAGCAAGGAAGGTGCTCCTCAACACTAGGAAACCTTTCCATGCTCCACCCCTGGGTTTCTTAGAATGACAAGAGCACAGATGACCGCTGGTATATGCGAGGAGGAGACCATCGGGAGGCTCTGCCGTGCTGGTTGCGACGGTCAAAATCAAGGCATCACTAGGTACTGATCTCCATCGAGCCAGCAGTTTTGAGCCGCATGAGGGTGGGATCAATGGGCAACATGTGGTGTAGTTGTCGTTGATACGCACACGTACTGCAGTACTTGTATGCCCGAACAGCGTGAGGGGGGGGGGGTGCTACACTAGGTAGGTAGGTTGAGGTAGGGACAGGACAGGACAGGAGGGGTGAAGTAGAGGGAGGGGGTTTTGGGAGTTGAGTCTGTATATCACCACACGGCCTTTTACTGTCAAATCGACGCATCTCGGATTCTTCAAGGAAGAACTGCCCACGGGCTTGATGACTGATTCGTTTTTTCGGCTTTGCTTGTTGCGAAAAAGGAGTACAGTTCGAAATTGATCTAGAGCAGACAAGATTCGGGGAGATCATGGTGAGAATCACGGTGTGCTGATATAGGAAAGTTATTGGCAGCTCCTCAACTGCGTTTGGAAAGACGCGTAGTTACCGAGACTCTTTCAAAGGTACATCTGATACACCCTCATCTACCATTCTTCACGATGGGCAGTGGTGAATTGGTCATTACATCCCATCACATTGATCAAATTGGATAGGTAAGGTAGGTAGGTAGATACGCTTGAAGCAACATATACTCAAGTAGGATCTATGGCAGGCAAAAACGATGAACCCAATCGATGGAAGTACCTTATATCATCACAGTTCACCAAAGATACTCATCAGCTTCAGGCTGCGTGTTAGCGTGTAAAAGGGTCGTTCATGACGAATGCCTCCTGTAAGCCCTTAGGAGCGGGACCTGATCAACAGACCCTCTACGGTTTCACTATTATACAGGAGCGAATATTGCCTTTTTCAAGAGCAGCTGGCTGAACATACCGAGTATCTGTTAAAGACCGTTGAAACTCCCAATTTTGAGACCGCTCCTGTACATGTGTTCTGACCAACAGTGTTGAGACGATGGCTCAAACTACTATGCACAAACGTGATCGTGGATGTAACTACATACACTGCCCAACTGTTGAAGTAGTCACCTGGAACATACAGCCATCCAGCCAGAATGTGGTATAAGGATAACCTACCGAACTGATTTTTCCTACATATACGTTGCTTCAAAAGCCACACAAAGCCAGTAGGTATGTCCGAGGCGGCGACGGCTTTACATTGCGGCACAGGAGGGGGTGGGCGGCTTAGTCCTCGCTCGGTCCTACGACTCGAGAGGGACTCCGGAAGGAAACCGGAAGGAGACGGGAGGGTATAGCTTTATATAACATCACGATGTGAGCCAATGTCAACTTGGACCGATGCTATTTGTAGAGCAACACAAGAAATACTTCGTTCACGATCCCTCCATACTTTCCACGAACGGAGTGTCGTACAACCTCAGAAAGGCTTACTAGCAGCCTTGATTCCACCTACTTATGTAGGTCCTTACTTTACCGGACCAGAAATTCCGTCAAAGTTTTAATTGGCCATCATGTCAAACCGAGCCAACAAGACCTCATAAAGGTACCTGTAGTGAGTGCTAAGAGGTAGAGGTACAGTAGTCTCGGACTAGCCCCACCACTCACCCACTTAACTGACACAGTTGACGATCACGTACACAACGATCATGAAACATGCACTAATATGATTGTAAAGCTTCGAAAGCTCTCGTTAGCTGCACGAAGCTTGAAACTGAACACTTCAAAGCATTAAACACATATACTTTTTCATAGCAGGAAAATTCCCAGTAATATGGCTTAGTAGCATAAGGTACGCAAGCGTAGCTGTGTTGTACGTAGTTGGCTCCAACTCATACAGCAAGCGGTGCTATCTATATCCATTGGCTTGCGTGAAACTGCGTAAGGTAGAATGTTTTCTGAACTAGAGATGCCTTGAGGCTCAAATCATTGATGGGCACTACAAAGTGAACAGATACGAAACCGGTTGACGAAGATTCCGAGGCACGATAGCTGATGATGATGATGATGATGATGATGATGATGACGATGAGACGCACTCGAGGATGTTGCATCTGGAGGGAAAGGATTGTGAAGGAAGATTGATGAGTTGGTCCAACCCGACGTTTCAAGGTTCGACCTAGCATGAGGTAGTGATCCTGCGGCGCGGCAACGGCAAAGTTTGTTGAGAAAAAAAAAAAAAAAAAAAAAAAAAAAGAACGGGAGCGAGCGGCGACAGCGGCGGGTTCGGGATCGGATCGGAGTCGGAGGGTTGTAAGAAGGGTTGTCTGGGTGTTTTAGTCCGAATACACACCCCTCTTGAGGCATCCGCATCCGCATCTTGCAAACGGCGCATTCAGGTGCAGCACAGCAATGTTTTTTGAGAGCACCGCACTGATACTGATTAATGATGTGCGCCGAGCTGCTATTCTGAAACCTTTTTGTTTTCATGCGAACATCATTCACTCTTTTCATCAAACCCTACCTATCCATCCATCCATGGTGATTTATTGGATTGATTGATTGCCTGTTTGTCGCTTGACTCGGCAACATACCTCACAGTTGTAAGAGACAGCGAAAAGCCAGATGCGAGGGAGGCCCGGGACCCGGACGGAACCACTCAGCAAACTCGTTCAAAGCGGGGTTGGGGAAAGTATATGAGAATGGTGGTGGATGTGAGAGTGCGGATAAAAAAAAGCGAGAAAAAAAAAGGGTGCGTACGCAAGAAGGCGTGACGGCTCCCAGCATGGCTTGTGTGATATCGTGATGCTGTTGTGTCTAATTTGCTTCCTTCCCAAAGCAGTGCCGGGCAGCAAATGTGTATCTGTCGTCACCCTTGCGGCGTTTCGGTCATCTGAATGGACTTTGCTTGCTTAACTGCTCACTTTTCTGTTCCCTCTTGTCATCCATCTCTGCAACGGCACAACACAGAGCGAGAGAAGGTATCCATTGTTGTCTCAGTGAGTGTGGTATTGGATTCCCATCAAGATGGGCTGAATGGGTTTGATGTTGTTTGTTCTGTAACAAACTATACCTACATGACTCGCAGGTTGTGTAGCAGGATTTTGACTACTTAAGTACACTGCGGGCGCTCAGGTGGCCGTGTTTAGGCTCGGCTGTGACAACTCACCTGGCAGTAGTATGTTTGACGAACAAGCACCAGCCCACCGAGCGGCGGCATCAGCGGCAAGCACCAAGGAATGTGAGAAGGAGATAAGAGTAAGGTAGGTTTCACTGTGAAATTGTTATGCGTGAAAAGCGACGCTGGTTTCCTGGCTGTGAAAGGACACATGGAAAAACAAATCCGAGAAAAAAAGGCTGGGGCGTGGTGGCACCGATCACGGCCTCCATACAATCTGCTTGTTGTTGCTGCTGCAGCGGGAATTTGTGATTGAATAGTTTCCTGAGGCGCTGATGTGTATCTTGAAGAACAAGGCAATTCGACGCCAATGCGATACCAACGGAGGAGGATGGGGGTCATCTCGAGATAGCGCGACCTATGATCGATGCAGCTCCCATTGTCCATCATCAATCGTGGATGTTATCGTCGAGGCACTAGAGTAAAGGCGTGTATCGCATTGCAGCATCCCGCGAGTTGTGACATTGTATGGTGTTCAGCATGAGCTGGCCTTGGCAAGTGACGACCTTGGCTTCGTGGACAGTCCATTACGAAGTAGGCGAGGTAGGATAGGTGGTGAATCGGTTGCCGAAATGGAAATGCCAAAAAAAAAAAAAAAAAAAAAAAAAAAAAAAAAAAA